>JAOPSE010002052.1:0-101907 GCA_029449295.1 Zea luxurians | reverse complement strand
AATAATGGGCCCAGAGTCTTTTGCGAGGCCTTCCAGCCTTCTAGTGGACCCGGGGGATATCTGTCCCCCACAGATACATCATCTTTGTCGGCAGGATTTCCTCAGATGCGAGGCTGGATACGAGGGCAGGGCGGATGTGGTGGCTACCACGAGCTATAAGAAGCTCATCGTTGCATGCACTACGAGGCGCGCATCCATGACATCATCACTTACTATGGCTCCGTCCTTGGGGAGAAGGTGAGAAAGAAGGATGGCCGGACCACGTCGTTGACTCTGGACCAGTACTTGTAGGTAATACAAAACATTGATATTGATATTAAATATGCTTAACTTTATCTTCTTATATGTTGTGTACTTGTATTTTTGTAGATGATTTATTATTGGTGCACCGTGCATCCTGATTGCTGGAAGCATATGGTGCAAAGGTAGTGCTCGACCGAGTGGGACGAGACGCACAACGCTAGCCGAGAACAACATTTGATGATGCTAGGCCCCTCCCACCACCAAGGAAACCGTAGCCTCGACAAATATGCAGAAGCATGGGTACACGTTCTCTTTAATTTAGTCTAACTTTCCATTAGACATGATTTCTAACCATCTCGTTGGTTTTCTTGTAGTCAGTGTCACATGGTGGCCAACCTTGCTCCATCTTCTTGGCGTATGCTATATCCCACAAGGGCAAGGCGACATCTAACGTCGCCTAGAACTCAGAGGACGGGCCCGAGGCGCATAGCAACCCCACTGTCCATAGCCATCTCAGTGTGTACACTGCCATGGCACAACATGTCCATGGGCTAGATTACGATTTGATGACCGAGGACATCGACAGAGATGTCCTCATGAGCGTCGGAGGAGGCAAGAGGCATGGGCGGTACTAGATTGCTGATGAGGCAATCGACTCGTCCTCCACTCCCACTCTGTGTAAAGCCTAAAATTTGTATCACAGAAAAAATAATGATATAAATAAATAAATATAATTATGTTAGTATTTTGGGATTATGGAACCTTTGGAGATTATTTTGGTTTTCTTTCTTTGTGCATATTCAATTAATGAGATTTTATTGGTCAAATAACAAATAACAAAATACAGAAATGTGCATCTCATGCTGGAGTTTTACTTGTGCTTCTAAAAGTAAAAGTTTGAAATTCAAACTTGTGTTGATTTTAATAAAATCAGAAATAGAAACAAGAAAAAAAGAAAATAGGAAAAACCTGCGTGGGACGATTTTCCCAACTCCGGCCCATCCCGCGCTCGGTCAGCCCAGCTATGCCGTCGCGCCTGCCTTGTGTGCCGACATGTGGGTCATCCCGTCAGTCGCACATTACGCACGCTCGTTCAACTACGGTCGTCGACAACATGGGCCTACATGGCATCCACACTACCATGGCCGCTTTCCAGCTCTCCCTGACGGGCGGGCCCATTCACCAGATGCAAGCTCCACACGCGCGCTCGCCTTGTCTCACTGACGGTTGGGCCCTAGTTGTAGGTGTCTGAAAGCTCTCTTGTGAGTTTTGGTGTTTGGATGACAACTCAATTAAAGGACTAACAAGTGTACTAAGTGTTGAACAGGTGCTTAAGGTAAAGCCTACAGGGTTCAACACAAGTGAACAAATGTGATGGTCCAAGAACTGGATTATGGATACATAATGGACATCACAAGTAAGATGGACATTGCAAAAGTGATACTCGGTGCGTAGCACGGAGACAACTGATCAAGCCATGGACAGGCAAGAAAAGCTTCGAGGTACCAAGTGCACGGGAGAAGGTCAAGGAGGCTGAGGAACCCAAAGCCAAGGGTGAAGAAGAAGGCTTGCAAAGTCAAGGGTGATCAAGTTGAGAACAGCTACGGCACATCAAGGATCACTACATAAGGACGTGACTTACAGCCAATGAGGTAACAGCTACAGTTATGTGGTGTAACTCATAAGGCTCAAGATCAAGCTCTAAGAAGATCAAGGTCACTAGAAGGAGAACAAGTGTCAAAACCAGGACTGGAAGCAGCCCAAAAGAGCTAAGTTCACCTTGATCTTTAGTTTGGGTTGTTCCTATGTTTGGAGATGTTCTTTGTGACCTATGCAGGATGTTGGAGCTAAGAAATGTCAATCTGGATCAAGTCAAGCAGACTTGATGAGTGCAACACCCTAATATTTCACTGTTGGTATTTGGGAAAAAAATCTTTCTATAAAAAAATTAAATAAGATAAGACCTTCTTAAAAAATATTACTAATATATCCCTTTTAAACAACGAGGATGGTGAATGTTACCTAAATTATTTCTATTGGGGTTATATAAACCCGAGTCATTAAAGAAATAATGCTAAGGAGATTTTGCTTAGGTGTTTTATTATTGGGGCATATTTCTTTTTGCTAAAAACAAAGGCAAGGTGAAATATTCAAACTTATGCATCATGCTGAATTTATGATTGTGCATCCAGTTTAATTTGAAACCTCAAATTAGAGCTTAGTTTGAAATATTTAAATTAAAAAAGATAAGGAGAAAATGACTAACTGGACTAACTACATAGGTCGACACACACTACCAGCCATGCACGTCAAGTGCCATGCATAATGTTCTTTTTATTTTCTTGTCTTTTCTCTATTTCTTTATTCCTTCCATCGGACGCTGTGTAATTGTGGTATCAGGTGTAATATCATCCACTCTCATCCCCTGCTCGCTGACATGAGGACCGCATGGAATAAAAAACGAGCCTCGCCATACGCTGTGGCCGGGTCGCTGGTCTGTGGGACTACAGTGCCAGTGCCAGCTATCACCGCACGTAATGCATTTTGCTGAGATTGCCGCATGGGACCATTCTACCAAAATCTCTTCGTTCCTCTCGCGTCGTAACAAACTGGAGCAGAAAAGCTGGGTTCTAACCTTGGATAACTGCCTCCGACGTCGGCTTTGTTTTGTTGGCTATATGAGCCGAGTTTCCGGGCACATCCCTCCCACATCCTCTACCTGACCAGCGGTAGCGGTGGAAGAAACCGAGAGTATCGGAGAGAGAGAACCTGTGCTCGCCATTGCTGCCGAGAGAAGGAGAGACGTAGGGCCACCCGCCACTGCCGTCGAACCCAGCGCAAAATCTCGGCGAAACGGGTGGTGAAGGAATTTCGCCGAGCACACGCGCATCATTGCTGGGCCATGGGAGGTCGAGGAGCGCGAAGATTCCACACCAGTGTGCCGCCGTCGCAGAACAACTCCACATCACAAGCGGGCCACGCTACTGTATCAGGAACCGGTAGGATTTCCCTCCCTTTGTTTATGCCCTTCCTCGCTATAAGTAGTAGTGTCTGGATTTAAGGGTTATGCGTGGAGCCACGGGAGAAAGTTACGGCAATGGCGCTGTCGTTGGCTGGCGAGTTGCACCGTCTGCTGGCAGTCAGGGGAAGGAGATTAGCCCTAGCCATTGATCCCGTTAGGAACGGCTAGGATTTGGTCGGGGAAGTGATTCGGCTAGATCCATTATCCGCCGTTGATCTTTGGACTAACGGCCGGGAGTAAACGACTTCATAACCCTTTGCGCATCCGATCTGGACCCTTGGTCTCAGATTGTGCGCACCAGATCAAATCACGACGTTTTAAAATCGGGGGCCATTGGATCATGATCCAGCGGCCCATAATGCACCGTGCCCCTTCGTCCGCCCATTTGCGAATAAAACCCTATTCTTTTACCAAATAAACCCGCAGTCCGTCCTTATGGTAACCTGTGTCTTAGTTATTTTTGCGCCAGGGCCCCTGCGCTTCTTCAGAATTGTTACGCAACCTAGGAAATAGAGAAAACAGGGAAATAATTATAGAAATTGGTTTTTAATACAAAAATAATTTCAGAAACTTGTAAAATTCATATAAAATTCATTTTAACTCCTTTTTAGCCCATTCCAGTTTCTGTAATTTTGTAATATTATTGTTCATCACATAGTGTCTCTGGTTTGACATGAAAACTGTATTAAAATTTATCTCTTAATTAATCTTGTATCAAATACATGAAACCTTCGGAAATTCATAACATCCCTATTTTAATTCCGAATTGACTCATTCCAGTTGCGTTGGCTTCGTAATAAAATTGTCTACACAGTAGCGAACCTTATTTTGTTGTATCACATACTTTTATAATTAGATATTCGTGTGCTCTATGTATAATAGATCTATTTTACTAAATAAGGTTAACATGTATACAATTATAATTTGACTATAATAGGTTTTCTAAACAAGTATAATCTGGAGTAAAGTTGAATTGATTATTTAAGAGTATATTTTCTCATATGATGTATATTAATCAATTTATAAAATAGTTTAAATCACGTAGATCTTCCATAGATCATAACTTCGTAACCCTGACTCCGATCTTAGTAGTTCTCGATCCCACGATCTCGTAGCAACGCATAGATTACTATTATTCAGTTTGTACTTATGTTTGGTGTGATGTTAATTTTATCTATACCATGTTTGTTTATATTGCTACGACTAGCAGTGAGGTCACGAGGATTTGAAGAATCACCCTGGTAACTGGAATCTCAAGTGCCAGGCAAGTTGTGCCCTTGATTCACTTTTGTTACCCAATAATGTTCTTTATAATCATTTACCATGCATAGGTTTAATTTTGATGGGACCCGATAGGTCACCCTAGATTGTTTATCTCATTACCTTGTTTACCCCTGAATCACTTGGGTAGTTTATGCTATTGCTTTACGTGGTTTTTGGGTTAATACTTCATTATATCCATGTTCCAGTTATTTTGTTATTCTATTTATGTTCATGTCAAGATCATTAACCTATTGTTAATTGGAACATGGAGCTTAACTTGAGAACCACGTGCCACCACAAGGGAGGAATGGGACCCCTTGGCTGACTAATTAGGAAAGCTAGTGGAAGACTACCTTACCCGAAAGGGGCAAGGGCAGTAGGGGAGTGGTCAGTGTAGGGAGGTCCTTGTTTGATTTTGCTGCGATGGCGGTCAGACGAGAACCCTGCATTGGAACTTCCTATAAACTGTAGCGGGTTTTCGGAAGCTAGTGGAACTTTGTAAAGGCCTCGTAGTGGATCCCTAGCCATTCACCTTGGTAGTGTCTAAGGGCCTAGCTAACCCTGGCGACATGGGAAACACGACTTGTGGGTAAAGGGTACAACCTCTGCAGAGTGTAAAACTGGTATACTAGCCGAGCTCACGGTCATGAGCGGCTCAGGACTCTCCGATGATTAATTTATGGAACCTAAACTCAATTTGTCATTTGCATTTGCATGGGTTTATTATTAATTTTGTTCTATTACTTTATTATGGTTTGGTATTCACTTACACTTAGTAACTGCTAATAAAAGTTTGACCAACTACTTAAAAGCAATGCTCAGCTTTAACCCATATTGTTGATAAGCCTTACACTTCATGATCTCCCACCTTTGGTGAGTTCATGCCACATTATTCCCCACAACTTGTTGAGCGATGAACATGTGTGAGCTCACCCTTGCTGTCTCACACCCCCACAGGAGAAGAATAGGTGGTTTCAAGTGGAGTCAAGTATCGAGGAGTTTGATCTGATCTAGGTGGCGTTTCTCAGTTGACATTGGCGCCGACGATCCTTAGTTCGTTTTATATTTATTCTTTTATTTTGTAAGTCTTCCGCTATGTAATAAGTACTCTGATTATTGTGACATTTATCTCTATACACTCTGTTATTATATATGTTGTCTTCTTGGCGCATGTATGAGATGCACCTGGCTTTGTCCCTTAAAGCCGGGTGTGACAGAAGTGGTATCAGAGGAAATGTTGACTGTAGGACGAAACCTAGATAGAAATGGACAACTCTTACCTACTTACCTTACTCTAATTCATTCTATACTTATCTTACCTTGATCCTGTCTCACCTTTTGCTGTCATACTCTGATTATTCTTACCTTTCTACTCTAAGACAAGATGGATTTCATACCTTGGAATCCTACATTTATGAACTTCTTAAGAGATAGGAGACCTAAGACAAAAATTAAAACTATTTTCTCTATTAAAAAATGTTGGTTGATTGTTCTGATGATAAATGCTTGATTTGCTTCTTTGATTGATTGAAATAGTATAGACAGGCATCTTAGCATGTACCACCATAAGGTAATGAATTAACTTTAGTAGATGACACACTAATCTACTTAGTTAGTAAATCCCCCGCAGTAACATTTCTCGTAATTACTCGCCTTGTCTACAATTCTTCCTTTCTTACCCTGTATTTCTAACCCAGATGGGCTACCCCTATAGTGTTAGAAGAGAGCAGTATAGACTTGACCCTTGGTATGTCATGGTTAAGCAAGGCAAAGGCAGTATATACACTATGCTAACGGAACCGTAGAACTCACCAGTTCCAAAGGATAAAGATTTGAAGTTGAAGTTGCAGTAACTACCACCATCAGACTAGCAGCATTCTTAGTAGATGGGAAGTTTGTTGGTGTCAACATCCGTGTGGTTAGAGATTTTTCGGATGTCTTCCCAAAAGAGTTACCAGGGATGCCACCAGATAGGGAAGTTGAGTTTGTCATGGATCTCTTACCTGGGACTGCTCCTAATTCTAAACGTCCATATAGGATGTATGTAGAAGAGCTAAAGGAACTTAAGAAGCAATTAACGGAATTACAAGAGGCTGGGTACATTCGTTCGAGTTCTTCACCTTGGGGGAGCGCTAGTTCTATTTGTGCAGAAGAAAGATGGATCGCAAGGGATGTGTGTGGATTATAGGTCCCTTAATGATGTTACTGTGAAGAACAAGTACTCGTTACCCGCATTGAGGATTTATTTGATCAGATGAGAGATGCTAGGATATTCTCGAAGATTGATCTCCGATCGGGTTACCATCAAATGAAGGTTAGGCCATCGGATATTCCCAAGACGGATTTCTCGACCCGATATGGTTTATATGGGTTCACCGTTATGTCATTTGGACTAACTAATTGTCACACCCGGGTTTCGGAGCACCAAGACCCGGGCGCGAACATAAACACCAGGTATGCTGGGACCAAGTCTCACACATATGATGTATAGTGGCACAGGATCGAATGTCACATATTTATATATAACAGGAGTTCTATACAAAATAAATAATTACATAATAAGGAGACAACGGTCCAGCAACCCAAAGTTGACTGGGAGACGACGGCCTAGACCTCTCACGAACTCGCCACAGCATCCTCCAAGCGCCTCATCCTGCGGTACCTGTTCTTGACCTGTGGGGGGGGGTGTGAGACAGCAAGAGTGAGCTCACATACGTTCATCGCTCAACAAGTTGTGGGGAATAATGTGCATGAACTCGCCAAAGGTGGGAGCTCACGTGAAGTGTAAGGCTTACCAAAGAGGATGGTTAGAGCTGAGCATTGCTTTTAAAGTTAGTCAAAATTTTATTAGCAGTTACTAAGTATAAGTAAATACCAAACCCAATTAAGTAGTAGAACAAAAGTAACAACTTCACCTTCGATGCAATGCATATGACAAATTGAATTTAGTTCCATAAATTAATCATGTGAGTGTCCGAGCTGCTCTTGACCGTGAGCACGGCTAGTATACCAGTTTTACACTCTGCAGAGGTTGCGCATCTTTACCCACAAGTCATGTTACCCATCTGCCAAGGGATCGCGACTTCCCATACACCTCTACCGAGGAGGCGAGGCAGGGTAACACTACGAGGCCTTTACAAAGTTCCACTAGCTTCAGAAAACCCGCTACAGTTTATAGGAAGTTCCAATGCAGGAATCCCTTGCAGGACCGCCATCGCAGCAAAATCCTCCCGAGGGCCTCCCTGCACTGACCACTCCCCTACTGCCCTTGCCCCTTTCGGGTAAGGTAGTCTTCCACTAGCTTTCCTAATTAATCAGCCAAGGGGTCCCATTCCTCCCTTGTGGTAGCACTGTTTTCCCGGGTGGTTCTCCATGTTCCAATTAACATAATGATGTTATCATGAACAGTAATAATAAACAGATAATAAAAGTGGGATCATGAATAATGTATCTTCATACCCAAAACCACATAAAGCACTAGCAAGTACTACCCAAAAAGTTCGGTGGTAAACAAGGTATAAAGATAGACAAACTAGGGTAACCTATTGGGTCCCATCAAAATTAACCTATGCAGATCATTATGATTAATCAGAACATGAGTGGGTAAAAAGAAGTGATCAAGGGCACAACTTGCCTGGGACTTGAGATTCCAGGTACTAGGATGATCTTCAGATGACACGTGTCCTCACGCTAGTCGTAGCATTACAAACAGACATTGTATAGGCAAAATTAACATTACAACAAACATGTAAATAAAATACACAGTAATAATCTAGACATTAAACTAAGGTCACAGGAACTGGAATCATTAAATTTGGAGTTGTAGATTTTAAGTTATGGATTTTCCAAAGTTTTATGCATTTAATATAGGATTAAGTGGGCAATAAATTTAAATGTGTCTTTCATGTAAAAACAGTGGTACTATTTAATAGAGAATACTATTACAAAATTATAGGAACTGAAATGGTCCAATTTGGATCAAGTATGAATTTTCTACAATTAAAACAAGTTTCTGCAATTAAATTTGTACTAAAAATCTATTTTTAAATTAGTTTCCCTATTTTATCTGATCTCGGGACTGGGCCTCAAATCCTAGGAAGCGTAGGGGTAAAACTAAAAAGATCCCCGAGACTCAAAGGGCTGTAGCAATGGACGGCGGGTTAAATAAGAAAAACTGCAGGGGCTCTTTATGAAGTTTGCCACGCGAAGGGGTATCGTGCGCTATCGGTCGTCCGATCTGAAACAAGGCGCCCAGGTTAGATCGGCTTACTTATGAACCCGCTCATAATATTGGTCGTTGGATCGTGGATCGACGGCACAGATCTTAAATACCCTACACCACCCTGGATTCATCCGATCGAGATCCAACGGCACTGATGCGATCCAGCCGAACCGGTATTCCAGATGTAATCTCAGCCATCCGTTTGCTCATCTACGGCATATGACGTTCTCCCTCACCCAGCCGTGTAACGGCGACGAGTTTCCCTCCGCCCGCGGCGGAGAGGACTCCGGCGAACCCCCGATGGCCGCCCACTGCCCCAAACCCTAGCTAATCGGTACTACGCGTAGCTAAGGAACAAGTAAACGCGGCAAGGGCTTCATACCGAGGGATTCGCGGCGCGGAAGACCTTGGCCACGGCAGAGGGGCGGCTTGGCGGCGGTGAAGCGCTCCGGTGAGCAATTCGTGACCACCCGGGGACTTGCCTCGCCCAGGAGGTCCCAGGCCAGCTTCAGCCGTCGCCCGAGATCACCCCAACGCCCAGCGACGGTCGATTCGTTGCCCTTGTAAGCTCCAAGCTGGCGGCGGCCGTGGAGGTCTCCCTCGACGGGATCTGGCAGGCGATGGAGGCACTCGGCTTGGGTTCGTTTGATGGGTCAAGGCTCCGAACAGCGCGCTACTTATGCACAGAGGAGAGGGTCAAGAAACGGGGTACGACCCGAGCTTACCGCCGCGATTCGCGTTCTCTTTTTTTTTGTTCCCAACGGCGGCGCCTGCGATTTCGTCGCCGCGATGACCGAGTCCGTGGAGAAGGCGGGTCTGCCAAGCGGGTCCCGGATGGCAGCGAGATGAGTGCGCCGCGGGTCCGACAAGAGAGGGGGAGGGGCCACGGGCAGAAGCCGAGCTTCCCGGCGGAATCGGTGTTCTGTTGAGCGCCGAGCGAGGAAGGAGAACCTGTCACATGGGCCCCACACGTCAGTGGCCCAAAGCGAGACCGCATGGACTGACCAGTGGCCCCAGGCTGCCAGCGCAACCACGCAGAGGCGATGTCTGCCGC
The DNA here is from genome assembly GCA_029449295.1 of Zea luxurians. NCBI lineage: Eukaryota > Viridiplantae > Streptophyta > Magnoliopsida > Poales > Poaceae > Zea > Zea luxurians. The sequence goes on along the minus strand of JAOPSE010002052.1, from coordinate 92,103 downwards.
GCGCGCAGAGAGATTAACGGGCGGGGCCCGCGCGTCAGTGGTGGGACGTGTGTGCGGAAGGGGGATGACCGGATGGTCCCACATGTCGGCGCCAAAATTAGCTGGGCCAGCGTGCGTTTGAGGGGGGGGGAAGAGGAGAGATGGGCCGAGCCAGTGGAGATTTGGCCCAGGTGCAGGTTTCCATCTCCTTTTTCTTTTTCTAATTTAAATTTCTATTTGTTTTGACTATTTTAAATTTAAATGAGTCACTAATTCAAACCTGTTTTGAATTTCAAAGTCCAGTTTATATGAAACAACCAAAATAGTCCCAGAATGATGCAAAGATTTATTTTATTTATTTAGATAAGATGCTTCATATCCACTTATCCTAAAGAAGTCATTATATTGAATGTATATCTTACCCTTTTAATTTAGGAAGAATTTAATATGAATTCTAAAAGTGACTTTAACTCAAAAGAGAAATAGTTTATATATTTCTTGAAGGGGATAATAAATTGTAATTCTTTTATATATGTATATTAACTCTCATTGCTTTAAATTTTACTATTTATTTTAGAAAGGTGAATTCCAAATTATAGTTTTCCATTAGTGATATTTTACTTTGATTTCTTCTACTAATCCCCAAAACAAGATTTTGGGTGTTACACTAATGCACCAGCTTATTTTATGGATCTGAAGAATAAGGTGTTCATGATCTGGATAGATTCGTCGTGGTTTTCATCGACGATATTTTTATTTATTCCAAGAGTGAAACTGATCATGAGGAACATCTGAGATTGGTGCTACAGAAGCTACGAGACAATCAACTCTACGCCAAGTATAGCAAATGCGAGTTTTGGATTGGCAAGTTGCCCTTTCTTGGATATCATTTCTAATGGAGGAATATCAGTGGATCCTGCTAAAGTCAAGTAGATAGTGGTGTGGAGCATACCCACTACAGTTACGGAGGTCCGGAGTTTCTTGGGACTTGCTGGATATTATCGGAGATTTATTAAAGGATTTTCTAAGATTGCTAAGTCTATCACCTCACTTTTGGAGAAGGGAAGAGAATTTAAGTGGGACGAGAAGTGCCAAGTAAGCTTTGACCAATTAAAGTAGAGACTGATGTCGCCACCAGTGTTGGTTATGCCAGATCTATAGAAGGGATTTGATATTTATTGTGATGCATGTGGCCAAGGCTTGGGTTGTGTGCTCATGCAAGAAGGACATGTGATTGCCTATGCGTATCGTCAGTTACGGAAATATGAGTTGAACTACCCCACTCATGACTTAGAATTGGCAGCCGTTGTGCATGCGTTAAAAATATGGAGACATTATATCATGGGAACCAAGTGCCAAGTGTATACGGATCATAAGAGTTTGAAGTATATATTCACTCAGAAGGATCTCAACATTAGGCAACACCGTTGGTTGGAGCTTATAAAAGATTATGACTTGGAGATTCACTATCACCCGGGCAAGGCAAACTTGGTTGCAGATGCCTTGAGTCGAAAGGAGCATGTTCATTCAGCTGTTGTTGCCCAGCTACCCCAATGAGATTATGAGGATTTCAGGAGACTTAACCTGGGGATAGTTGTTCACACTGAAGGAGTAACTATTGATGCGAAACCTACCTTGGAGCAAGAAATCCGCAAAGGACAAATTGGTGATGCTAAAATACAAGAGATCAAGGATCTGAATATTGAAGGTCGAGGTCTGGAATTCACGAAGAATGAGCAAGGCACTGTGTGGTTCAAGGACAGGATATGTGTTCCTGATATTGAAGGCCTTCGTGAGACTATATTGAAGGAGGCTCATGATTCGGATTATTCTATTCATCCTAGTAGTACCGAGATGTATCGGGATTTGAAGCAGAAATACTGGTGGTATGGATTGAAAAGAGATGTGGCTGCACATGTGGCTATGTGCGATGTGTGTCAAAGAGTTTAGGATGAACACCAAAGACCAGCTGGACTATTATACCCATTAAAGATACCCAACTGGTAGTGGAAAGAGATTGGTAAGGACTTCATTACAGATTGTCTCGCACCTTGAGAGGATATGATTCGATATGGATTATTGTGAATAGACTGACCAAAGTGGCTCATTTCATTCCGATCAAGACTACTTATAAGGGATCTCAATTGGTAGAGTTATATATGGCTCGGATTATGTCTCTACACGGTGTACCGAAGAGATCGTTTCGGATAGAGGATCACAGGTCTACCTCTAGATTTTGGAAAAGTTTTCCATGAGAATATGGATACAAAGTTGAATTTTAGTACAGCCTACCATCCTCAGACGGTATGGACAGACTAAAAGGACTAATCAAGTATTGGAGGACATGTTGAGAGCTTGTGCCCTTCAGCATGGTAGTAGTTCGGACAAGAGTCTACCTTATGCTGAGTTCTCATATACTAGTTAACAGGCCAGTCTGAAGATGTTACCATTCGAGGCTCTATATGGCAGGAAGTGCAGTACTCCTCTACATTGGGATCAGACTAGAGGAAGACAATTCTTTGGACCCGAACTTATTCAAGAGGCAGAAGAACAAGTCTGTATAATCAGGGAGAACTTGAGGGTAGCTCAAACCAGGCAAAAGAGCTACGCAGATAATAGAAGAAGACCACTTGAATTTGAGGAAGGAGATTATGTGTACCTCAAGGTGTCACCACTTCGTGGAATGAGGAGATTCAAAGTTAAGGGCAAATTGTTCCCTCACTTTATTGGACCATTCAGAGTTTTTAGGCAAGTTGGAGAGATGGCCTATCAACTCGAGCTACCTGATAATCTATCTGATGTGCATAATGCATTCCATGTGTCTCAACTTAAGAGGTGTCTCCGTGTTCCTGAGGAACAGTTACCAATGGAAGAGCTCCGTGTTCAGGGTGATTTGAATTACACAGAGTATCCAATCAAGATTCTTGACACCTTGACTCGAGTTACAAGAAATAAGGTTATAAAGATGTGCAAAGTACAATGGAGCTATCACGGAGAAGATGAAGCTACATGGGAAAGAGAAGAAGAGCTTCGCATAGATTTTCCCCATCTTTTCCCTAATCCTCCTAAATCCTCGAGGACAAGATTCTTGTTAAGGGGGGTAGGATTGTAACACCCTAATATTTCACTGTTGGTATTTGGGAAAAAAATCTTTCTATAAAAAAAATTAAATAAGATAAGACCTTCTTAAAAAATATTACTAATATATCCCTTTTAAACAACGAGGATGGTGAATGTTACCTAAATTATTTCTATTGGGGTTATATAACCCGAGTCATTAAAGAAATAATGCTAAGGAGATTTTGCTTAGGTGTTTTATTATTGGGGCATATTTCTTTTTGCTAAAAACAAAGGCAGGTGAAATATTCAAACTTATGCATCATGCTGAATTTATGATTGTGCATCCAGTTTAAATTTGAAACCTCAAATTAGAGCTTAGTTTGAAATACTTAAATTAAAAAAAGATAAGGAGAAAATGACTAACTGGACTAACTACATAGGTCGACACACACTACCAGTCATGCACGTCAAGTGCCATGCATAATGTTCTTTTTATTTTCTTATCTTTTCTCTATTTCTTTATTCCTTCCATCGGACGCTGTGTAATTGTGGTATCAGGTGTAATATCATCCACTCTCATCCCCTGCTCGCTGACATGAGGACCGCATGGAATAAAAAAAAACGAGCCTCGCCATACGCTGTGGCCGGGTCGCTGGTCTGTGGGACTGCAGTGCCAGTGCCAGCTATCACCGCACGTAATGCATTTTGCTGAGATTGCCGCATGGGACCATTCTACCAGAATCTCTTCGTTCCTCTCGCGTCGTAACAAACTGGAGTAGAAAAGCTGGGTTCTAACCTTGGATAACTGCCTCCGACGTCGGCTTTGTCTCTGTTGGCTATATGAGCCGAGTTTCCGGGCACATCCCTCCCACATCCTCTACCTGACCAGCGGTAGCGGTGGAAGAAACCGAGAGTATCGGAGAGAGAGAACCTGCGCTCGCCATTGCTGCCGAGAGAAGGAGAGATGTAGGGCCACCGCCACTGCCGTCGAACCCAGCGCAAAATCTCGGCGAAACGGGTGGTGAAGGAATTTCGCCGAGCACACACGCATCATTGCCGGGCCATGGGAGGTCGAGGAGCGCGAAGATTCCACACCAGTGTGCCGCCGTCGCCGAACAACTCCACATCACAAGCGGGCCACGCTACTGTATCAGGAACCGGTAGGATTTCCCTCCCTTTGTTTATGCCCTTCCTCGCTCTAAGTAGTAGCGTCTGGATTTAAGGGTTATGCGTGGAGCCACGGGAGAAAGAGTTACGGCAATGGCGCTGTCGTTGGCTGGCGAGTTGCACCGTCTGCTGGCAGTCGGGGGAAGGAGATTAGCCCTAGCCATTGATCCCGTTAGGAACGGCTGGGATTTGGTCGGGGAAGTGATTCGGCCAGATCCATTGTCCGTCGTTGATCTTTGGACTAACGGCCGGGAGTAAACGACTTCATAACCCTTTGCGCATCCGATCTGGACCCTTGGTCTCAGATTGTGCGCACCAGATCAAATCACGACGTTTTAAAATCGGGGGCCATCGGATCATGATCCAGCGGCCCATAATGCATCGTGCCCCTTCGTCCGCCCATTTGCGAATAAAACCCTATTCTTTTACCAAATAAACCCGCAGTCCGTCCTTATGGTAACCTGTGTCTTAGTTATTTTTGCGCCAGGGCCCCTGCGCTTCTTCAGAATTGTTACGCAACCTAGGAAATAGAGAAAACAGAGAAATAATTATAGAAATTGGTTTTTAATACAAAAATAATTTCAGAAACTTGTAAAATTCATATAAAATTCATTTTAACTCCTTTTTAGCCCATTCCAGTTTCTGTAATTTTGTAATATTATTGTTCATCACATAGTGTCTCTGGTTTGACATGAAAACTGTATTAAAATTTATCTCTTAATTAATCTTGTATCAAATACATGAAACCTTCGGAAATTCATAACATCCCTATTTTAATTCCGAATTGACTCATTCCAGTTGCGTTGGCTTCGTAATAAATTGTCTACACAGTAGCGAACCTTATTTTGTTGTATCACATACTTTTATAATTAGATATTCGTGTGCTCTATGTATAATAGATCTATTTTACTAAATAAGGTTAACATGTATACAATTATAATTTGACTATAATAGGATTTCTAAACAAGTATAATCTGGAGTAAAGTTGAATTGATTATTTAAGAGTATATTTTCTCATATGATGTATATTAATCAATTTATAAAATAGTTTAAATCACGTAGATCTTCCATAGATCATAACTTCGTAACCCTGACTCCGATCTTAGTAGTTCTCGATCCCACGATCTCGTAGCAACGCATAGATTACTATTATTCAGTTTGTACTTATGTTTGGTGTGATGTTAATTTTATCTATACCATGTTTGTTTATATTGCTACGACTAGCAGTGAGGTCACGAGGATTTGAAGAATCACCCTGGTAACTGGAATCTCAAGTTCCAGGCAAGTTGTGCCCTTGATTCACTTTTGTTACCCAATAATGTTCTTTATAATCATTTACCATGCATAGGTTTAATTTTGATGGGACCCGATAGGTCACCCTAGATTGTTTATCTCATTACCTTGTTTACCCCTGAATCACTTGGGTAGTTTATGCTATTGCTTTATGTGGTTTTTGGGTTAATACTTCATTATATCCATGTTCCAGTTATTTTGTTATTCTATTTATGTTCATGTCAAGATCATTATGTTATTGTTAATTGGAACATAGAGCTTAACTTGAGAACCACGTGCCACCACAAGGGAGGAATGGGACCCCTTGGCTGACTAATTAGGAAAGCTAGTGGAAGACTACCTTACCCGAAAGGGGCAAGGGCAGTAGGGGAGTGGTCAGTGTAGGGAGGTCCTTGTTTGTGTCAGACGAGAACCCTGCATTGGAACTTCCTATAAACTGTAGCGGGTTTTCGGAAGCTAGTGGAACTTTGTAAAGGCCTCGTAGTGGATCCCTAGCCATTCACCTTGGTAGTGTCTAAGGGCCTAGCTAACCCTGGCGACATGGGAAACACGACTTGTGGGTAAAGGGTACAACCTCTGCAGAGTGTAAAACTGGTATACTAGCCGAGCTCACGGTCATGAGCGGCTCAGGACTCTCCGATGATTAATTTATGGAACCTAAACTCAATTTGTCATTTGCATTTGCATGGGTTTATTATTAATTTTGTTCTATTACTTTATTATGGTTTGGTATTCACTTACACTTAGTAACTGCTAATAAAAGTTTGACCAACTACTTAAAAGCAATGCTCAGCTTTAACCCATATTGTTGATAAGCCTTACACTTCATGATCTCCCACCTTTGGTGAGTTCATGCCACATTATTCCCCACAACTTGTTGAGCGATGAACATGTGTGAGCTCACCCTTGCTGTCTCACACCCCCCACAGGAGAAGAATAGGTGGTTTCAAGTGGAGTCAAGTATCGAGGAGTTTGATCTGATCTAGGTGGCGTTTCTCAGTTGACATTGGCGCCGACGATCCTTAGTTCGTTTTATATTTATTCTTTTATTTTGTAAGTCTTCCGCTATGTAATAAGTACTCTGATTATTGTGACATTTATCTCTATACACTCTGTTATTATATATGTTGTCTTCTTGGCGCATGTATGAGATGCACCTGGCTTTATCCCTTAAAACCGGGTGTGACAATGAGTTATGAGTCCAACATCAAAGCTCAAGCATGTCAAATGCTATATAATTAAGAGAAGGTATGTTTCTAGACTTAGTTCATTGGTTTTGTGGACTAATATACTTGTCTAAGTGTTAGAAACAGAAAGAAGAAGAAAAGGAAAAAGGTGCGAAAGGCTTGGCTGTGTACAGCCAAGATTCTGCTCAGTCTGGGTGCACCGGACAGTGTCCGGTGGTGCACCGGACAGTGTCCGGTGTGCCAGGCTGGCTCGAGCGAAGTGGCCGCTCTCGGGAATTAACCGGCGGCGTACGGCTATAATTCACCGGACTGTCCGGTGTGCACCGGACTGTCCGGTGAGCCAACGGTCGGCCGGGCCAACGGTCGGCCGCGCGATCTGCGCGGGACACGTGGCCGAGCCAACGGCTAGATGGAGGCACCGGACTGTCCGGTGTGCACCGGACATGTTCGGTGCGCCAACGGCTCCAAGACTGCCAACGGTCGGCTTCGCCATAGAAGGAAAGAAATCGGGCACCGGACAGTGTCCGGTGTGCACCGGACTGTCCGGTGCGTCACCCGACAGAAGGCAAGATTTGCCTTCCTGGATTGCTTTCAACGACTCCTAGGCCCCTTGTGCCTATAAAAGGGACCCCTAGGCGCCTCAAGCAAGATACAAGCGCAGCCAACAAGTGTAGACTCCTCTGGAATCAATTCTCACTCTCCCTCTTGTGTGTAACTCTATAGTTTGTGTAGAAGGCACAGCTATAAGCCCTAGAGAGAGGAGTAGTGCTGCTAAGAGCTAGAGCACGGTCTTGAGCGTATCGTTACTCTGCCGGGGTGCTGCCAAGAAGTCTGTAAGCAGCCGCGGTTCTGTTGTAACCCCACTCAATAGTGAAAGGCTCTACTTGTCATACTGACAGATCTGAGCAAACGGAGGAAGGAATTGAAATAGACTCCAAGCCCAGGTGTGGCTAACTCCAACGAGGACTAGGCAAGCATTTCAGGCTTGGCCGAACCTCGGGATAAACCCTTGCGTCTGTGTGCTCTGTTCTATCCTGACTCTCTGCCTTACTCGTCTTTATATCTGCACTTCAATACTTATCTGTGGTATAAGCTTGATTTGAAGTGCAGGACATTTTGAGACAGGATCTTCCATTCCGCTGCAATCTACTCGAAGAGTCTTCTCACTCCACTGTGTACTAAGTCTTCGAGTAGAGTAAGAATTTAAGTTTTAAAGTAATAAGTTTTATTCGCCTATTCACCCCCCCCCCCTCTAGGCGACATCCAGATCCTGTTCCCGGGTCAAAGGGAACTTTCAATTGGTATCAGAGCTAGGCCTCTCCAGTGTGGGCTTAGCCGTCCGGAGATAACGATGTCGTCACAAGAGGTAACTGTAGAACTTCTTTTAGGCGATGGCTCTAATTACAAATCTTGGTCTGTCTCTATTTATAATGCTTTCATGAGTGTTGATCCTGATTTGAGATAGATCTTTAGTAGAAATATTTTTCCATCTGATATTAGTAAAAATCCTTCCAATGAAGAACTAAGATGTCTAACTCTAAATCACCATGCATGCAACATCTTAGTTGATTCTCTATCTAGAGGTGCCTATTTTGCCATCATGAGTAGTGATAGTGATCTATTTGTTGATGCTCATGATTTATGGAATAGGATTAAAGAAAAATATTTTGTGGCAAACTGTGATGCTCCTACTCCCTATATTACTTGTGATACTAACTATTCAAAGGGAGAAGAACAAGAACGATGGCGCCCAAACGATGAATCCACCTCGTCGACAGGTTCGTTCTCCACTAGTGATAAATGTTTTCTTGTTAACAATGACGGTGGAGACAAAAGCCATGATGAGGAGGAATATGAGGATGATAGCGAGGATGAATCTTCATCACCTCAAGGTACATTTTCCTATTTGGCTTCCACTGACATTAATGACAGGGAAAATGAGACCGATGATGTGGAAGAAGAGGAGATTCGCCGTTTCTACATCCATCTCAACAAAAAGGACAAGGCACTCTTGGTTAAGCTGTTGAGAAGGAACAAGGAACAAGGCGAGACGCTTCTCAGGCTAGAGGAGTCCCTCATCAAAACCAACAACAACCTGGAGAAGATGACCAAAGAACATGAGGAGCTAAAGTGCTCTCATGATGATTTGGTCCAAAGGTATGAATATGTTTTAATTGAGCAAAGAAATAGTCATGATGCATTATCTAATATTGCTCAACTTAAAACGGAAAACTCTATGCTTAAGAGTCAAGTAGAAACAATGGACTTAGAAAAACGTGCTCTAGGTAAAAAGTATGATATGTTGTCATATTCTCATAATAAACTAGTTGATGACCATATCATGCTTAATGTTGCTCATGAGGTTATAATTGCAAACTTAAATTCATGTGAACCTCATCCTCGCACGTGTGCGCATTTGAATTGTATATCATCATGTGCTAACCCCTGTTGCTCAAAAGAAAGCCAATCATTGATTGAGCAACAAGTTTTAGGGTCACAAAAGAAATTCTGTGGGAATAAGAAGCAATGACAACTGAGGAGAAGACACTTTGCTCAACTCTCTCAAGATATCCACGGGCGCGTGGTGAAGAAGCTTGAGAAAGGAAAAACTGCAGCAAGTGTCAAGCTCAATAAGAAAAATGTTCCTAAAGATGAAGAAATCAACATGAGCTTGGAAAAAGGTAAAGATTCAATTAATCATGTTGTTTGCACTGACCCTCTCTCCATGTCATTCAAGTACACAAAGGGAAAAGGAAAAAGGAGGTGTTTCAAGTGCAAGAAGTTAGGCCACCTCATCGCGTCTTGTCCGTACAAAGACAAAAATGAAGGGACAAGGAGTTGTTTTGGATGCAACAATAAGGACCACACGATCACTTCATGTCCGGTCATGAAGAATCAAGGATGTGCATCCTCCAAAGTGACCCTCATCAAGGAAAATGACACACAGCAAGCGTCATGTCAGGTTGAGCGACGCTTCTGCTACAAGTGTGGTGAGCAGGGTCATCTATCCAAGGTATGTTATAAAGGTAAGATTCCTAAGCAAGTGAATTTGTGTCAATCTTATTCGCGTAGGAGACCCAAATCATACACTTGTGCTAGATCTATAACGAGATCACCTAGGACTAGCACAAAGGCAATTTGGGTACCAAAGGCACATTTAGATGATCATTATGGACCCATCCCGAGATGGGTACCAAACTGTGCTAACTAGACCATGCAGGTGCCTTGAGATGGACTGGAGACCATGAAAGAGCTTAAGACGGTTATCTAAAACTCTATGCTTAAGCTGTTAATTGTTTTGATGTCTATTGACCCAAGGTTGAATTATTGTGAGACACTAATCCCATGTTCATCTCAAGTGAAATAAGGTGTATAGGTCCTTAATCATTATTGGTGAATCAAGTAAAGGACTTTGATGAGAATCTACAACTTGCTCTCCAAAGGACGGTACCCGTGTATTTTAAGTACATAATTGCAATTTAGTATTGCTCTTAAGTTGGCTTGTTGTGCTACCTGTCTTTGGAGTAGTTATGCTTTATGATTGCCTCTGTTAAATGAATCATAATGATGTTTGCTTAATCATGACTGGTGCTATATCTTTTGAATCATTCATGGGTAGCTCTTTCATTTGTTATATCCACAACGATTAACTCTCTTGGTGTATATGGATAAACCTATAACTTTTTGTAAGTCATGCTATGTGCAATAATGACATTTTTGTTTAGTCCATGTTCACATGATTACCCTAGTTTGGTACTGTGTGAATTTCAAATCCATGTCGTGCCCTTTTGAGCTATGAGGTGCGTAAGCAAAAGGAGCTCTGAATTGGTGATAACAAGGGCTCTCATAAAGGCAAAGGTATGGAAAATGGAGCTATGCAATTTCATTAAATATTCTTGAAATTCCATTCATTGTGATCATAGCTATGTTCTTGTCTTTCAATTGGTAATATCTTGGCTTAGGTAATTTATGCCTTTAAAATGTTGTTTCTTTTGTGCACCTAAGAAACCTTCTTAATTATGACATGCTTAGATATTTCGCTTTATATACATGATTGTGTTGATCTTAAATTGGTATATGCAATGATAGTTAAGTATGAAGCATGTACAAGTTGCGTAAATGTTAGACTTCCTGTGAGTATTCAATTGGCTTAGGTGCCACTGAGGCGTGCATTGTTGTATTTAGTCAACTTTTCATTTAGCCTTCAATTGGTGTTAAGTGGTGTTTCATTTGATATTCAAATTGGCATCTTTGGGTGATGAAAGTGGTAGAGTATGCCTTGACCAAGGTATGTTGTGATCCCCTCTAGTTCTAAGGAAGCTAGAATGTGCAAAGTGCAAGTCATTCAAATACTTGATGCACAACTTGAGGGGGAGCACAAATAACTTGTGTCTTTTGAGACTAACTGTTTCTTGAGCAATCTTGTATAGTCTCTAGGTGGAAAAGAGAAGATAAGCAAGAAATGGAGCAATCAGGACTTGGGTACCTCTGTAAGTCAAGAAATTGGTATCTCAAGTTGTGAGTAAGTGCATATTTTTAGATTGCTCATGCTCTATAATATCTGGTGATAATAGATGCTTATTCTTAAATATCATGGAGCCATGATAATAAATGAACTTTGCAATTAGTATCTTTAAATTGGTATCTTTCAATTGGTAGCCGTAATAGTTCGCTTCAATTGACATCTTTTGATAATCATGAGAATAGAAGTTTCCTCTTGTGCCCAATACTATAACTTGTTCTAAGTTTGGTGTCTTAGCAACAAGAAAAAGTTAGGAGAAAGAATCAGGCACAAGTGTGGAGAAGCTCTCGAGAGATTAACTACTTTCAAGATGGGAAGTACACTACAACATGGTAAAGGTACAAAAGGAAGTATTAATCTTTTTGCATATATGTATCTTACCTAAATGTTGATAGGGCATATGTTCAATAAGTAAGGGGGAGTTTTGATAGTCGTTTTTCCTCCTTAACACCCTGCTGTCCCTTGACATCATCCTATGTTCTTGCTTGAGTATGGTTTTTGGTGTTTGATGTCAAAGGGGGAGAATTTGTGTATTAAAGCTTATCTCAACCTGAGAGGAAAGCTTATCCTAAGGGGTGATGTGTTAGTTTGAGCTTTGTCAAGCTTATCCTAAGGGGTGATGTGTTAGTTTGAGCTTTGTCAAGTGTGATATTCATATGCTTCTTGCAGTATTATATGTGTTGCATCATATGGACTAGTGATTCCGCTGCGATGAATTATTTGGCTTCTATAGTGTAATAGATAGTCATGTGGTTAATGGTGCTTTAAGATTGCTTTAAATTAGTGTCTTAGTTTAAATTGGTATTAGTTTGAATTGGTATCTTAATGATGAATAGTGGTAGGTTGATATTCCTATGATATATCCACTAAATTGAATGATGTTTAACTCTGATTACATGCATTTGTGTGGTATAGCATCATGGTTTGATTCTTGACACAATGCATACTAAAAAGTGCTAAGGTGTAGAAATGTTTCGATTTGCCTAAGTATGTGCAAATTGGCGTCTGAGGCCAAAATTATGTTTTTGAAGTAAGCACTTATTTAGGGGGAGCATTCTATAATCTTAGAATTCAAATTTGTGCTTCAAATCTTATTCTTATGTAAGCTTTAATTGTGTTGCCATCAATCACCAAAAAGGGGGAGATTGAAAGCTCTCTTGTGAGTTTTGGTGTTTGGATGACAACTCAATTAAAGGACTAACAAGTGTACTAAGTGTTGAACAGGTGCTTAAGGTAAAGCCTACAGGGTTCAACACAAGTGAACAAATGTGATGGTCCAAGAACTGGATTATGGATACATAATGGACATCACAAGTAAGATGGACATTGCAAAAGTGATACTCGGGTGCGTAGCTCGGAGACAACTGATCAAGCCAAGGATGGAGGCAAGAAAAGCTTCGAGGTACCAAGTGCACGGGAGAAGGTCAAGGAGGCTGCGGAACCCAAAGCCAAGGGTGAAGAAGAAGGCTTGCAAAGTCAAGGGTGATCAAGTTGAGAACAGCTACGACACATCAAGGATCACTACATAAGGACGTAACTTACAGCCAATGAGGTAACAGCTACAGTTATGTGGTGTAAGTCATAAGGCTCAAGATCAAGCTCTAAGAAGGAGATCAAGGTCACTAGAAGGAGAACAAGTGTCAAAACCAGGACTGGAAGCAGCCCAAAAGAGCTAAGTTCACCTTGATCTTTAGTTTGGGTTGTTCCTATGTTTGGAGATGTTCTTTGTGACCTATGCAGGATGTTGGAGCTAAGAAATGTCAATCTGGATCAAGTCAAGCAGACTTGATGAGCTATGAGTCCAACATCAAAGCTCAAGCATGTCAAATGCTATATAATTAAGAGAAGGTATGCTTCTAGACTTAGTTCATTGGTTTTGTGGACTAATATACTTGTCTAAGTGTTAGAAACAGAAAGAAGAAGAAAAGGAAAAAGGTGCGAAAGGCTTGGCTGTGTACAGCCAAGATTCTTCTCAGTCTGGGATCACCGGACTGTCCGGTGGTGCACCGGACAGTGTCCGGTGCGCCAGGCTGGCTCGAGCGAAGTGGCCGCTCTCGGGAATTAACCGGCGGCGTACGGCTATAATTCACCGGACTGTCCGGTGTGCACCGGACTGTCCGGTGAGCCAACGGTCGGCCGGGCCAACGGTCGGCCGCGCGATCTGCACGGGACACGTGGCCAAGCCAACGGCTAGATGGAGGCACCGGACTGTCCGGTGTGCACCGGACATGTCCGGTGCGCCAACGGCTCCAAGACTGCCAACGGTCGGTGTAATACTCAAAATTGTACACCAAGAAATATAGAGAGAAATCTTCTCATTTGATGTGTCTCATTTGCATCATAAAAAGAGCATACCTGAAATTTAGAATTTAGACAAATGATAAAAAAATAAAATAAAAAAAATAAATAATATGCCTCATGTTGGAATTTTATTGTTTGTGCATTAAATAAAATGATAATGTTGATAATAATAATAAAATAATAATTCTAAAGGTTGAATTGAGTCCCTAAATTAAAATTTAGGGTTTTGGAAGTGAGAAGAAGAAAAATGATATGGAAAATATAAATAATATGTATAAATAAATATATCCAAAAAAAATAATACCCCTGATTCCACAAACAAAAGTTGTAGTGATGAGCTTAAGTTTGAATTCAAATTTGGGTTTGAAAATAGAGAGAAAGGAAAAAAAGAATAGAAAATAAAATAAAAAAAAATAAAACAAAACCAGCTAAATGGGCCAACTCCCTCCAATCTGGCCCAGGATCACATTCCCACCGCGCGCGCTGACATCTGGGCCCGCCTTGTCATCCGCTCAGGCGCGCAGCCATCCGCCTTCTCCACGCGCGCGCGCGTTTGATGCCCTCTGCCGCGTGGGGCCCATTGGTCAGCTGCTATTCTCGCGCCTTGCGTCTGTTTCGCTGACTGGTGGACCTAGTGCGTAAGCTCCGTCCTCAACCGAATCACCGCGCATGGCGGGCGCGCGGAGACCGCGCGCAGGTTGTTGTGCGCTTGACCACGACCGCGACCTTATAGGGAGCATGGCCGGGCTCACCTCCCCCTCCTTATCCTCCTACCTTCGCGACCCAGCTACCCTTCTGCCAGTTCGCCGTAGCCACCATCACAGAGGGAGAGGGAGACCTCCGCCGCCGCACGCAAGCTTCGGGTCTCCGTCGTCTGGCGCACCGAGGAGGTGACCTTGGGCTTCCTGGGGCTCGCGGACGGGTGTTGGTGGCCACATTTGGGGGAGCTCGCCGTCGACATTGGCTAATTGCCCGCCGCCGTGTCATCCCCACCGTGAATCCGCCGAAACTCGTGGGCAGAGCCGTCGCCACATCATACCGAGGTAATAAGCCCGCTAATGAATTCGGCTTGATCTCTTCTACACGCGGATTGGCTTGAATAGGGGAATTAGTTCTCGGGGTGTCAAATTCGGTATCTCCGGCGATGGCGCCGTCGTAGTCCGGCGGCCGCGCCACCGCTCGGCGGGGTCGAAGAAGGGGGGTGCCCGTGTGCCGTCAGATGTTTGGTGTGTGGCTCAGATTAGACGTTAGGGTATCGGTTGGTTTGGGTTAACCAGCACCGTTTGATCGAGATCCAACGGGCGCAGATGGATCTAGGTAATTTAAATCTGCGCCATTGACTACCGATCGGTTGGTTCAGAGAGCATACCGATTTGGACATCATCCGATTAAATCGGAGTCGTTCGTTTCTAATCTGGCGGCCCTGATCGAACGATACCCCTTCGCGGCGCATTTTTATTAAAGAGCCCTTATGTTTCCCCGAAAACAACCCGCAGTCCACGTAGTAGTAGTCTGTGTCTTAGGATTAATTGCGCCGAGCCCCCTGGCTTTTGATTAAATTCTGTGCGCAGTACAGAGTGAAATAAAAATAAAGGAATAATTAGGTAAATTGATTTTTAGTATATAAATAATTGCAGAAACTTGTTTAAACCCTAGAAAATTCATATGAACTCCAAATTGATCCATTCCAATTCCTATAATTTTGTAATAATGTTGTTTATCACCCTGTATCTCTGTTTTGACATGAAAACAGTTAGAAAATTAATTTATCATTTAATCCTATTTCAAGCACATTAAATCTTAGGAAATTCATAACTTGAAATCTATAGCTCCAAATTCAGTGATTCCAGTTCTTATGATCTCATTTTAATGTGTAGATTTTTACTGTATATTTTATTTTGCATGTTTGGTGTGATGTTAATTTATGCTATACTATGTATGTATTTGTGTTGATGCGAGTAGACGAGCAAGCCACTGTGGATCCTGAGGTTCAACAAGTAGAGATAGCTGAGCAGGAGCTCATTGAAGGCAAGTTGTGCCCTTGATCACTTACTTTTCCCAGCCATGTTCTTATTAATTTTAATGATATGCATAGGTTAATTTTGATGGGAGCCTTTATGTTACCCCAGTTTTGATTACCTCTATACCTTGTTCACCCCTGAAATATTTTTTTGGGTAGTACTTGCTATTGCTTTATGTGGATTGGGTATGGAGTTACACTATTCATGATTATTTTGTTATTATCTTGTATTATTACTGTTCATGTTAAGATCATTAAATTAATGGGAACATGGAGCGACCACCCGGGAAAACAGTGCTACCACAAGGGTTTAATGGGACGCCCTTGGCTGATTAACTAGGAAAGCTAGTGGAGGGCTACCTTACCCGAAAGGGGCAAGGGCAGTAGGGGAGTGGTCAGTGTAGGGGGGTCCTTGTTTGATTTTGCTGCGATGGCGGTCAGGCAAGAACCCTGCACTGGAGCTTCCTATAAACTGTAGCGGGTAGTCTGAAGCTAGTGGAACTTTATAAAGGCCTCGTAGTGTTACCCTGCCTCGCTTCCTTGGTAGAGGTGTATGGGATTCATGACCCCTTAGCAAATGGGTAACACGGCTTGTGGGTAAAGATGTGCAACCTCTGCAGAGTGTAAAACTAGTATACTAGCCGTGCTCACGGTCATGAGCGGCTCGGACACTCACATGATTAACTATGGAACTTAAATTTAATTTGACATTTGCATCGCATTTGGGATTACTTTACTATTACTGTTCTTTATTATTATTAAGGTTTGGTATTTACTTACACTTAGTAATTACTAATAAAATTTTGACCAACTTATAAAAGCAATGCTCAGCCTCAGCCTTTACTTCATTGATTAGCCTTACACTACATGAACTCCCACCTTTGGTGAGTTCATGCCACATTATTACCCACGACTTGTTGAGCTATGAACGTATGTGAGCTCACTCTTGCTGTCTCACACCCCCCCCCACAGGAGAAGAACAGGTGGTCAAAGAGGAGCCACCTAACACTGAGGCATTCGACTTGATCTAGGTGGCATTTCTCAATCGACATTGGCGCCGACGATCCTTAGTTCGTTTTATGTTTACACTTTTATTTTGTAATAAGTCTTCCGCTATGTAATAAATACTCTGATGTTTTATGACATTTATCTCTATACACTCTGTTATTATATATGTTGTCTTCTTTGGCGCATGTATGAGATGCACCCGGCTTTGTTCTTTAAAACCGGGTGTTACAGAAGTGGTATCAGAGCAAATGTTGACTGTAGGACGAAACCTAGATAGAAATGGACAAAACCCTTACCTACTTATCTTATTCTGATTCATTCCACACTTACCTTACTCTGATTCTTTCTATACTTATCTTGATCCTGTCTCACCTTCTACTGTTCTACTCTGATCATTCTTACCTTTTCTACTCCGAGACAAGATGGGTTTCACACCTTGGAATCCTTACCCCTATGACATTTTAAGAGATAGGAGACCTAAGACCAAATCAAAACTATTTTCTATATTTAAAATTGTTGTTTGATTGTTATGATGAAAAATGTCTGATTTGCTTCTTTGATTGATTGAGATATTATATATATGGACATCTTAGTATGTGCCAGCATAAGGTAGTAAATTAGCTATGGTAGGTAAAACATTAAACTGCTTAGCTAATAAATCCCCCAAAGTAACATGATTGTAATTACTGCCTTGTCTACTGCTCTTTCTTACCATATGTATCTAACTCAGATGGTCAATACCAGGAGGGGTGGTGGAATTGATTTGCCTCCTAACCGACATACTCGAAGGATATATAGACAACCTCAGCCACAGCCTGCAGAGATGAATCCTCCTAATCCTCCACCAGGCGGAGTTGACCCACTGGTTGCTGCTCAGATGGCGGTGATGCAGCAAATGGCGGACACTATGGCTGATATGCGTGCCCAAATGCAGCAAGAACGCCAGGAAATGCGTCAGGAAAGAGAAGATATACGCCAGGAGTTGCGCCAGGAGAGAGATGAGATACGCCAAGAAAGGAGGGCGCAACAACAGCAGCTGCAACAACAACTTCAACAACAGCAACAAGTGCCATTGCCTCCACCACCACCACCAGTTCCACCTCGTGATAAGCACCGGGAGTTTATGAGTCATAAGCCACCAACCTTCGCCAGCTCGCCAGATCCAATTGATGCAGATGATTGGTTGAAGTCCATTGAGAAGATGCTGAATATTGCACAGTGCACTGACCGGGAGAAGGTTTTATATGCTTCTGGACGTCTGACTGGTCCTGCTGCTGATTGGTGGGATTCTTATACTGCTGCCCACGATGCTGCTGATACTATTACTTGGGCAGAGTTCAGTACACAGTTCAGAAACTACCATATTCCAGCTGGTATGATAAAGATCAAGAAGAAGGAGTTTCTGTCATTAAAGCAAGGCAACATGTCAGTCAGCGAGTACAGAGACAAATTTATTCAGCTATCGAGATATGCTCCGGAGGAAGTTGCTGAGGATGAAAGAAAGCAGGAGCACTTCATTGAAGGACTTAATGGACCCTTGCAGTATGCACTGGTTGCACACACCTTTCCATCATTTCAGAGGCTACTGGATAAGGCTCTTGCTATTGAACACAAGCGTGTTCAACTGGGTGATTTGAAGAGGAAGGCTATCTCACAAGGACAGGGTAGCAGTAGTGTTCGTCCTCACTACAGTTCACCACAGGGTACACCGACTCGACCGGGAGGACCATGCCCAGTTCAGCAATCACCACTGAGGACTCCACCTCCTCGACAGGCTACTCCCACTGGCACCCCGACGAAGTTTGCAAGACAGAGTCCAGGCACTACGTGTTTCAAGTGTGGGAAGACTGGTCATTATGCAAATGTCTGCCCACAGAGGATTGCTACTACTCCAGCTCAGAACAAGCAACAGACCCCTGGCAAGGGATATTCTATAGCTAGGGTGAATCAAGTCAGCGTTGATGATACTCCTGATGGTGGGGACCTCGTAATTGGTATGTTTTATGTTAATGCAATTCCTGCAACCATATTATTTGATTCTGGTGCTACACATTCATTCATGTCCGCTAGATATGCCAACACAAATGAAATACCACTGCTAAATATAAGAAAACCCATGATAGTAATTACACCTAAAGGGCCTGTTGAGGCGAATCAAATGACACGTAGATTGACATTGACCATTATGGGTAGAGAATTTGGAGCTACTGCTATAATATTAGAGTCAAGCAGTATAGATTTGATCCTTGGTATGTCATGGCTAAGAAAGGCAAAGGCCGTTATAGCATGTGGTAGAGGTACCATAGAACTCACTACCACTAAAGGAGAAAGATTTCAAGTTAATATTGCAGTAACCTCCTCATCCATGCGTGCAATGTTCTTTATGCCTGAGGAGTTTGTTGGTGACAACATCCGGGTGGTTAGAGATTTTCCGGATGTCTTTCCAGAGGAGTTACCAGGGATGCCACCTGATAGAGAAGTTGAGTTTGTTATTGATCTCCTACCTGGAACCGCCCCTATTTCTAAACGACCCTATAGAATGTCCGTAGAGGAGTTGAAGGAACTGAAGAAGCAGTTGAGGGAGTTACAAGAGGCTGGTTACATTTGTCCGAGTTCCTCACCTTGGGGAGCACCGGTGTTATTTGTGCAGAAGAAGGATGGATCGCAACGGATGTGTGTGGATTATAGGTCTCTTAATGATGTTACTGTGAAGAACAAGTATCTGTTGCCCCGTATTGAGGATTTATTTGATCAGATGAGAGGTGCTAGAGTATTCTCGAAGATTGATCTCCGATCCGGTTACCATCAGATGAGGATTAGACCATCGGATATTCCCAAGACCGCATTCTCGACCCGATATGGATTATATGAGTTTACTGTTATGTCATTTGGATTAACCAATGCACCGACTTATTTTATGAATTTGATGAATAAGGTGTTTATGGAGTATTTGGATAGATTCGTCGTGGTATTCATCGACGATATTCTTATTTATTCTCAGAGTGATAGTGATCATAAACAACATCTAAGGTTGGTGCTACAGAAGTTACGAGATAATCAACTCTACGCTAAGTTCAGCAAGTGCGGGTTTTGGATTGACAAGGTGCCATTCCTTGGTCATATTATTTCTAATGGAGGAATAGCAGTGGATCCTGCTAAAGTGAAGGAGATTATGGAGTGGAGAGTGCCCACTACAGTTACTGAGATTCGGAGTTTCTTGGGACTCGCAGGATATTATCGGAGATTTATTGAAGGGTTCTCTAAGATTGCCAAGCCTATGACATCGCTTTTGGAGAAAGGAAGAGAATTCAAGTGGGATGAGAAATGCCAAAAGAGCTTTGATCAATTGAAGGAGAGATTGATGTCACCACCAGTATTGATTATGTCAGATCTGCAGAAGGGATTTGACATTTACTGTGATGCATGTGGCCAAGGACTTGGATGTGTGCTTATGCAAGATGGTCATGTGATTGCCTATGCATCTCGTCAGTTGTGGAAGCATGAATTGAACTACCCCACTCATGATTTCGAATTGGCAGCGGCTGTGCATGCACTTAAGATTTGGAGACACTATATTATGGGAACTAAGTGCCAAGTATACACGGATCATAAGAGTTTGAAGTACATATTCACTCAGAAGGATCTCAATCTTAGGCAACGCCGTTGGTTGGAGTGTAATACCCACTTTGTAAGAAAAGTCTAAAAGGATAAATTATATTCCTTTATATGTATGTGTGTTGTCCCTATTTATTATTTCATGTGAACACCTCATTAAAAAAATACTTAATAAAGGACATGCATTAAATTGCACATCATGATGAGTTTTGTTTGTTTGTGCACTTAATAAGAATAATAATAATATGAATTAAAATATAATAATAATGAGAAGAGGATTTGAGGGAAAACCTAAATTTAGATTTGGGTTGAAAATGTAGAAGGAAAGAAAAGAATATTATACAAAACCAAAATAAAATTTATAAATACACAAACTCATCTCATTTTGGGTATGTTCAAATTGCACCTTTGATTTAGGGGCAAACTCGACACAAGATGGGAATTTAAATTTGAAGTAGAAATTAAAATGTGGAGAAAAGAAAAGGAAAGGTGTATAAAAAAATAATAATAATAAAATAAATATAATTATATCTCTAAACCTGGCACTTTTATTTGTTCATATGACCTGGGTGAAATCTGTAAAACAAATTTGAATTCAAATATCAGGTTTGAAATTAGTAAAGAGAATTCAAAATAAAACAAAATCGAAAATAAGAAAAAGGAGCTATAACATTCCTGGGCCGCCCGGGTGCAATTTGGCCCACTCCCACTTCTACTGCGCAATCGGCCCACTGATCACCACCCTCCCGCGCTTGCCTGCTCCGTGGATGGAGACTGACATGCGGGCCCGGTACCGCAGCCGCTCTGTGTGACTTCATCCGCGCACGAGTTTGTGATGGCTGACTGGTCTCTTGGCCCCACTATCAACCGCGGCGCGACCGCTCCATTCCGTCATCCACCGAGTTGTGGGGCCCGCTGACCAGAACCGCAGGTCGTGCGCGTGCTCGGTCATTCGCTGACTTGGTGGGGCAACCATGTCAGAAGCTTCCTCAACCTCCCGCGAAATCCGCGTGACCTCCACGGGCGCTGACCCATTTCGGTCCGCAGGGGAGGGAGAAGAACTCACATGAGTTGTTGCCATCTCGTCGCCATCGGGGGTGGTTGGGCCTTATCCCCTGTGCCGCGACCGCTTCCATGGAAACCACGCGCAACAGCCGCCGCAAGACCTCGGAGCTGGCCGGGCCGGCTCAACGACCTGCCTACCTCCTCGGACGCCCTTTGCTGCGCATAAGTAGCCTCCATGGACCCCTGTCGTGAAAACCCAAGCTTAAATTTTGCGCCGCCGCCACTATGTGGGTGAGAAGGGAGGTGCACCGCGAGCCCATTGGCGAATCTGTTCCCCTGGTCGCCGCCGACCGATAGCAAGTGTGGGCGGTCGCATCAGGGTGTGGCGGAAGTGTTTGCGGGGGCAGAAGGGTGGTTGGACCCGTGGCGATCGTGGGATTTCTCATCGGAGTCGCGTTTTCCGCCGAGCTTGCGTCCCGCCGTGGCCACGACCACCAGAGCAAAGATCCAAGGTAAGAATTGCCCCACCCAGTTCGTAGTGATCTCCTATACGCTCAGCACTAGACGGGGGTTAGGATGGGGGCAGGAATCGCCGGGTTGTCACCACCGGTGAGGCGTGCGGCTATGGCAATGCTCACCGCTGTGCCGGTCTCAGCGGAGGAGCGGTGGAGTGTCCAGAGCCGTGGATCGGCTCACGGACAGCCCAGATTAGGTCACGTGTACCCTTCCGTGTCTTCGACATCGGGACCGTACAATTCTAATCCAAGGGTGGGAGTGCATTTCACATCCAGGCTGATCTGTGCCGTAGATTAGCGATCCGATGGATCCGGTTGGGTACCGCTTCGGTTGAAGTAGCGATCTAATCCGTGCCCT
Source organism: Zea luxurians (assembly GCA_029449295.1). Taxonomy (NCBI): domain Eukaryota; kingdom Viridiplantae; phylum Streptophyta; class Magnoliopsida; order Poales; family Poaceae; genus Zea; species Zea luxurians. The sequence continues at coordinate 70,073 of JAOPSE010002052.1, read as the reverse complement.
CAGCTGGGGATCCAACGGCTTTGAGTGCACGGTACCCGTTCGGCCTGTAAAACTGCAAAAGAGCCCCTGAGTAAAATGGAATTCAACCCGCAGTCCTAGTGACTGGGTATCTGAGTCTTAGGAAGGTTTCTGTTTTGGTCCCTGTGCTTTCCAAATATTTTGCGCGCAATCCAGATAACAAATAAAATCATAGAAATTCATTCTAAATTCATTTTAATACAAAAATAATGGTAGAAACTTGTATAAATCATAGAGAATTCATATTAAATCCTTTTTAGTCCATTCCAGTTCCTATAATTTTATAATAATATTGTTTATCACATAATAACACTGTTATAACATGAAAATCATACTAGAATTGATTACTCAATTAATCTTGTATCAAATACTTAAAACCTTCGAAAATTCATAACTCCTCCGTTTTAACTCCGATTTGATCCGTTCAAGTTGCGTTAGTCTCGTAGCAACGCGTAGATTATTATTATTTAGTTTGTTATTATGTATGGTGTGATGTTAATTTTATCTATACTATGTTTGCTTGTATTGCTACGACTAGCGTGAGGACACGTGTCACCTGAAAAGCAAGTTGGTACCTGGAATCTCAAGTGCCAGGCAAGTTGTGCCCTTGATTCACTTTTGTTACCCAATAATGTTCTTTATAATCATTTACCAAGCATAGGTTTAATTTTGCTGGGACCCAATAGGTTTCCCTAGTCTGTTTATCCTGTTTACCTTGTTTACCCCTGAATCATATGGGTAGTTATGCTATTGCTTTACGTGGTTTTTGGGTTAATATTTCATTATATCCATGTTCCAGTTATTTTGTTATTTTATTTATGTTCATGTCAAGATCATTATATTATTGTTAATTGGAACATGGAGCTTAACTTGAGAAACACGTGCCACCACAAGGGAGGAATGGGACCCCTTGGCTGACTAATTAGGAAAGCTAGTGGAAGACTACCTTACCCGAAAGGGGCAAGTGCAGTAGGGGAGTGGTCAGTGTAGGGAGGTCCTTGGTTGATTTTGCTGCGATGGCGGTCAGACAAGAACCCTGCATTGGAACTTCCTATAAACTGTAGCGGGTTTTCGGAAGCTAGTGGAACTTTGTAAAGGCCTCGTAGTGGATCCCTAGCCATTCACCTCGGTAGTGTCTAAGGGCCTAGCTAACCCTGGCGACATGGGAAACACGACTTGTGGGTAAAGGGTACAACCTCTGCAGAGTGTAAAACTGGTATACTAGCCGAGCTCACGGTCATGAGCGGCTCAGGACTCTCCGATGATTAAATTATGGAACCTAAACTCAATTTGTCATTTGCATTGCATGGGTTGTTATTAATTTTGTTCTATTACTTTATTATGGTTTGGTATTCACTTACACTTAGTAACTGCTAATAAAAGTTTGACCAACTACTTAAAAGCAATGCTCAGCTTTAACCCCTATTGTTGATAAGCCTTACACTTCATGAACTCCCACCTTTGGTGAGTTCATGTCACATTATTCCCCACAACTTGTTGAGCGATGAACATGTGTGAGCTCACCCTTGCTGTCTCACACCCCCCACAGGAGAAGAACAGGTGGTTTCAAGTGGAGTCAAGGCGAGGAGTTTGATCTGATCTAGGTGGCGTTTCTCAGTTGACATTGGCGCCGACGATCCTTAGTTCATTTTATATTTATTCTTTTATTTTGTAATAAGTCTTCCGCTATGTATTAAATACTCTGATGTTATTGTGACATTTATCTCTTTGCACTCTGTTATTATATATGTTGTCTTCCTGGCGCATGTATGAGATGCACCCGGCTTTGTCCTTTAAAACCGGGTGTGACATGGAGCTCATTAAGGATTATGACTTGGAGATTCACTATCACCCAGGCAAGGCGAATTTGGTTGCAGATGCCTTGAGTCGGAAGGAGCATGTTCACTCCGCTTTCGTTGTCCAGCTACCTGATGCATTAGCAAAAGACTTTGAGAGACTCAATTTGGGAATTGTTACTCATACGGAAGGAGTGACCATTGAATTGGAACCTACCTTGGAGCAAGAAATTCGTAAAGGCCAGATTGGTGATGCCAAAATCCAGGAGATAAAGGATCTGATAACAGAGGGTAGAGGCCCGGAATTCACAGAGGATGAGCAAGGCACGATATGGTTCAAGAATTGGATCTGTGTTCCTGAAATTGATAGTCTTCGGGAAACTATATTGAAGGAAGCACATGACTCAATTTATTCTATCCATCCTGGAAGTACTAAGATGTATCAGGATTTGAAGCAAAAGTATTGGTGGTATGGACTAAAGAGAGATGTGGCTGCACATGTGGCTATGTGCGATGTATGCCAAAGAGTTAAAGTTGAACACCAGAGGCCAGCCGGACTATTGCACCCATTGAAGATACCTGAGTGGAAATGGGAAGAGATTGGCATGGACTTCATTGTGGGATTACCCCGCACGTCTGCTGGATATGATTCTATATGGGTGATTGTGGACAGGCTAACTAAAGTAGCCCACTTTATTCCAGTGAAGACCACGTATTCAGGAGCCAAGTTGGCAGAGTTGTACATGGCACGGATTGTATGCCTGCATGGTGTGCCAAAGAAGATTGTGTCGGACCGGGGATCACAGTTTACCTCTCGGTATTGGAAGAAGTTACACGAGTCATTGGATACGAGATTGAATTTTAGTTCGGCTTACCACCCCTAGACTGATGGGTAGACTGAGAGGACTAACCAAGTACTGGAAGATATGTTAAGAGCTTATGCTCTTAAGCATGGTGGAAGTTGGGATAAGAGTCTACCGTATGCGGAGTTCTCATATAATAATAGCTATCAGGCCAGCTTGAAGATGTCACCGTTTGAGGCTTTGTATGATAGAAAGTGCAGGACTCCATTGTATTGGGATCAAACTGGTGAAAGACAGTTGTTTGGGCCTGAGATTATACAGGAAGCAGAAGAACAAGTTCAGCAAATAAGGGAGAATTTGAGAACTGCACAATCCAGGCAGAAAAGCTATGCTGATACCCGGAGAAGACTACTTGAGTTTAAGGAGGGTGATTATGTCTATTTGAAGGTGTCACCACTCCGGGGTATGAGAAGATTCAAAGTCAAAGGAAAGTTGTCCCCTCGCTTTATTGGACCCTTTTTAATCTTAAAGCGAGTGGGAGAGGTTGCATATCAATTGGAGTTACCAGATCACCTTGCAGATGTTCATGATGTATTTCATGTATCTCAGCTGAAGAAATGTCTCCGGGTGCCTGAAGAACAGTTACCAATGGAGGACCTTAGTGTTCAAGAGGATTTGACTTATGCTGAGTACCCCATCAAGATTCTGGATACATTGACTCGAGTTACAAGAAATAAGGTTATAAAGATGTGCAAAGTTCAATGGAGTCACCACAGAGAAGATGAAGCAACTTGGGAAAGAGAAGAAGAGCTTCGCATAGATTTTCCCCACCTTTTCCCTAGATCTTCCTAAATCTCGAGGACGAGATTATTTTTAAGGGGGTAGGATTTGTAATACTCAAAATTGTACACCAAGAAATATAGAGAGAAATCTCCTCATTTGATGTGTCTCATTTGCATCATAAAAAGAGCATACCTGAAATTTAGAATTTAGACAAATGATAAAAAAATAAAATAAAAAAAATAAATAATATGCCTCATGTTGGAATTTTATTGTTTGTGCATTAAATAAAATGATAATGTTGATAATAATAATAAAATAATAATTCTAAAGGTTGAATTGAGTCCATAAATTAAAATTTAGGGTTTTGGAAGTGAGAAGAAGAAAAATGATATGGAAAATATAAATAATATGTATAAATAAATATATCAAAAAAAATAAATAATACCCCTGATTCCACAAACAAAAGTTGTAGTGATGAGCTTAAGTTTGAATTCAAATTTGGGTTTGAAAATAGAGAGAAAGGAAAAAAAGAATAGAAAATAAAATAAAAAAAATAAAACAAAACCAGCTAAATGGGCCAACTCCCTCCAATCTGGCCCAGGATCACATTCCCACCACGCGCGCTGACATCTGGGCCCGCCTTGTCATCCGCTCAGGCGCGCAGCCATCCGCCTTCTCCACGCGCGCGCGTTTGATGCCCTCTGCCGCGTGGGGCCCATTGGTCAGCTGCTATTCTCGCGCCTTGCGTCTGTTTCGCTGACTGGTGGACCTAGTGCGTAAGCTCCGTCCTCAACCGAATCACCGCGCATGGCGGGCGTGCGGAGACCGCACGCAGGTTGTTGTGCGCTTGACCACGACCGCGACCTTATAGGGAGCATGGCCGGGCTCACCTCCCCCTCCTTATCCTCCTACCTTCGCGACCCAGCTACCCTTCTGCCAGTTCGCCGTAGCCACCATCACAGAGGGAGAGGAAGACCTCCACCGCCGCACGCAAGCTTCGGGTCTCCGTCGTCTGGCGCACCGAGGAGGTGACCTTGGGCTTCCTAGGGCTCGCGGACGGGTATTGGTGGCCACATTTGGGGGAGCTCGCCGTCGACATTGGCTAATTGCCCGCCGCCGTGTCATCCCCACCGTGAATCCGCCGAAACTCGTGGGCAGAGCCGTCGCCACATCATACCGAGGTAATAAGCCCGCTAATGAATTCGCCTTGATCTCTTCTACACGCGGATTGGCTTGAATAGGGGAATTAGTTCTCGGGGCGTCAAATTCGGTATCTCCGGCGATGGCGCTGTCGTAGTCCGGCGGCCGCGCCACCGCTCGGCGGGGTCGAAGAAGGGGGTGCCCGTGTGCCGTCAGATGTTTGGCGTGTGGCTCAGATTAGACGTTAGGGTATCGGTTGGTTTGGGTTAACCAGCACCGTTTGATCGAGATCCAACGGGCGCAGATGGATCTAGGTAATTTAAATCTGCGCCATTGACTACCGATCGGTTGGTTCAGAGAGCATACCGGTTCGGACATCATCCGATTAAATCGGAGTCGTTCGTTTCTAATCTGGCGGCCCTGATCGAACGATACCCCTTCGCGGCGCATTTTTATTAAAGAGCCCTTATGTTTCCCCGAAAACAACCCGCAGTCCACGTAGTAGTAGTCTGTGTCTTAGGATTAATTGCGCCGAGCCCCCTGGCTTTTGATTAAATTCTGTGCGCAGTACAGAGTGAAATAAAAATAAAGGAATAATTACGGAAATTGATTTTTAGTATATAAATAATTGCAGAAACTTGTTTAAACCCTAGAAAATTCATATGAACTCCAAATTGATCCATTCCAATTCCTATAATTTTGTAATAATGTTGTTTATCACCCTGTATCTCTGTTTTGACATGAAAACAGTTAGAAAATTAATTTATCATTTAATCCTATTTCAAGCACATTAAATCTTAGGAAATTCATAACTTGAAATCTATAACTCCAAATTCAGTGATTCTAGTTCCTATGATCTCATTTTAATGTGTAGATTTTTACTGTATATTTTATTTTGCATGTTTGGTGTGATGTTAATTTATGCTATACTATGTATGTATTTGTGTTGATGCGAGTAGACGAGCAAGCCACTGTGGATCCTGAGGTTCAACAAGTAGAGATAGCTGAGCAGGAGCTCATTGAAGGCAAGTTGTGCCCTTGATCACTTACTTTTCCCAGTCATGTTTTTATTAATTTTAATGATCTGCATAGGTTAATTTTGATGGGAGCCTTTATGTTACCCCAGTTTTGATTACCTCTATACCTTGTTCACCCCTGAAATATTTTTTTGGGTAGTACTTGCTATTGCTTTATGTGGATTGGGTATGGAGTTACACTATTCATGATTATTCTGTTATTATCTTGTATTATTACTGTTCATGTTAAGATCATTAAATTAATGGGAACATGGAGCGACCACCCGGGAAAACAGTGCTACCACAAGGGTTTAATGGGACGCCCTTGGCTGATTAACTAGGAAAGCTAGTGGAGGGCTACCTTACCCGAAAGGGGCAAGGGCAGTAGGGGAGTGGTCAGTGTAGGGGGGTCCTTGTTTGATTTTGTTGCGATGGCGGTCAGGCAAGAACCCTGCACTGGAGCTTCCTATAAACTGTAGCGGGTAGTCTGAAGCTAGTGGAACTTTGTAAAGGCCTCGTAGTGTTACCCTGCCTCGCTTCCTTGGTAGAGGTGTATGGGATTCAAGACCCCTTGGCAAATGGGTAACACGGCTTGTGGGTAAAGATGCGCAACCTCTGCAGAGTGTAAAACTAGTATACTAGCCGTGCTCACGGTCATGAGCGGCTCGGACCCTCACATGATTAACTATGGAACTTAAATTTAATTTGACATTTGCATCGCATTTGGGATTACTTTACTATTACTGTTCTTTATTATTATTAAGGTTTGGTATTTACTTACACTTAGTAATTGCTAATAAAATTTTGACCAACTTATAAAAGCAATGCTCAGCCTCAGCCTTTACTTCATTGATTAGCCTTACACTACATGAACTCCCACCTTTGGTGAGTTCATGCCACATTATTACCCACGACTTGTTGAGCTATGAACGTATGTGAGCTCACTCTTGCTGTCTCACACCCCCCCCCCACAGGAGAAGAACAGGTGGTCGAAGAGGAGCCGCCTAACACTGAGGCATTCGACTTGATCTAGGTGGCGTTTCTCAGTCGACATTGGCGCCGACGATCCTTAGTTCGTTTTATGTTTACACTTTTATTTTGTAATAAGTCTTCCGCTATGTAATAAATACTCTGATGTTTTATGACATTTATCTCTATACACTCTGTTATTATATATGTTGTCTTCTTTGGCGCATGTATGAGATGCACCCGGCTTTGTTCTTTAAAACCGGGTGTTACAGTCGGCTTCGCCATAGAAGGAAAGAAATCGGGCACCGGACAGTGTCCGGTGTGCACCGGACTGTCCGGTGCGCCACTCGACAGAAGGCAAGATTTGCCTTACTGGATTGCTTTCAACGGCTCCTAGGCCCCTTGTGCCTATAAAAGGGACCCCTAGGCGCCTCAAGCAAGATACAAGCGCAGCCAACAAGTGTAGACTCCACTGGAATCAATTCTTACTCTCCCTCTTGTGTGTAACTCTATAGTTTGTGTAGAAGGCACAGCTATAAGCCCTAGAGAGAGGAGTAGTGCTGCTAAGAGCTAGAGCAAGGTCTTGAGCGTATCGTTACTCTGCCGGGGTGCTGCCAAGAAGTCTATAAGCAGCCGCGGTTCTGTTGTAACCCCACTCAATAGTGAAAGGCTCTATCTATCATACTGACAGATCTGAGCAAATGGAGGAAGGAGTTGAAATAGACTCCAAGCCCAGGTGTGGCTAACTCCAACGAGGACTAGGCAAGCATTTCAGGCTTGGCCGAACCTTGGGATAAACCCTTGCGTCTGTGTGCTCTGTTCTATCCTGACTCTCTGCCTTACTCGTCTTTATATCTGCACTTCAATACTTATCTGTGGTATAAGCTTGATTTGAAGTGCAGGACATTTTGAGACAGGATCTTCCATTCCGCTGCAATCTACTCGAAGAGTCTTCTCACTCCACTGCGTACTAAGTCTTCGAGTAGTGTAAGAATTTAAGTTTTAAAGTAATAAGTTTTATTCGCCTATTCACCCCCCCTCTAGGAAACATCCAGATCCTGTTCCCGGGTCAAAGGGAACTTTCAGTGTCTCTGCGCAGCATGCTACTCGTCCGATGGAATTCTACTGACGGGTGGGGTCCCTGCGCCAGCTCCTTCCTCCCCACCGTAACAGTCGATGCAGATTCATTGCCGCCGCCGCCGGGTTGTTACGACCTCCCCTCCCCAACTGAAGGCCTAGGGGTAAAAACTGAGGCCCTGCAACTCTTCCCCCTCTATTTCCCTCTCCGCAGCCACCTCGTCGCCCCACCAGTTCTCCGTCCGTCGCCGTAAGATAGGAGAGAGAGGAAAAGAGTAGTCGCGTCCCTCGAATCGGGCATTCACCGGCGTGGAGATCCAATGAAAAGTGTGGGAAGGAGCCTTGGACACAGACGCATGTCTTCGTCGCATAATCGAGCTTCGAGGGTAACCGGAGCAAACAGAATTGCTCACCAGTGTGGCATCTCCGCTGCGGATCCGCCCTTCGTCGTGGCCGAAGCGCATCACGACACAGATCTTGGTACTAACACCACCATGCCGTTTGTGTCGTTGTGTACTATGAGTAGGTGTTTTCAATCTAGCGAAGATGGCTCTGGCGCGACTGTCTGTGTGCTCGTCGGGGAGCCTCCGCCGTGGGCAGGTGCTGTAGTCACCGGCGGTCGTCGGGCGATGGTGGGGATGCGATGGCCGTCGGATCTTAAACGGGGAGCTAGGATTAGAGGAGGATATCGTTTTGTCTTGAGCTTGGTTGAGTCATCCGATCCTGATCGGAGGGGGCGGAATTAGATCAGCCTTCATAAATGTTGGGCCATCTGATCTGAATCCCACGGTGGGTTCAACATACCCTTTTTGTAAAAGCCACAACCTAATCAGAGCCGTCCAGAGTTGATCTAGCTGCCCCTACGCAACGATACCCCTTCGTCCAGTCAATTTTGCTAAAGAGTCCCTGGAAAACAGAGAAATCAACCCTCCGTCTGTTGTCAGTGCAATTTAGTTGCATTCATCCCCCGGACATTTATACAACAGCCCCTGATCTTTAGGATATTAATGCGCGCAACCTAGAGAATAGATAAAATTGAATAAAATAGTATATAAAATGATTTAGAGTGTAGAAATAATTCTAGGTCCTTGTTTAATTCATAGTTAATTCATTTTAGCTCCTTTTTGGTTCATTCCAGTTGCATTAATCTCATATTAATATTGTTTATCATCTAATAACTTTATTTTGTTATGAGACATAAATTAAAATTTTGCACTTAATTTGTTCTATATCTAACACTTAAACCTTTGGAAAATCATAACTTTATAACCGTAACTCCAAATTTAGTGGTTCTCGAACCTGTGATCTCATTACGACATGTAGAACATCATTATGCAATTGTTCTTATGTTTTTTGTGATGTTAATTTTGTCTATACCATATTTGTTTGTATTTCTACGAGTAGCAACGAGGTTACGAGAATCTGAAGACCAAGTTGGTACTTGGGAATCTCGAGTCTCATGCAAGTTATGCCCTTGATCACCTTTCTTTACCTAATAATGTTCATGTTAATCATTATGACATGCTCAGGTTAATTTGATGGGACCTAATAGGTTTCCCTAGCATTGTTATCCCGCACCTTGAAAACAGATGAACTATTGGGTAAATTTGCTATTGCTCTACCTGGTTTTGGGAAATTAATATTTTACTATGATCATGTTCCAATTATGTTGTTATTTTAATTACTGTTCATGATAAGATCATCATGTTAATTGGAACGTGGAGAACCACCCGGGAAAACAATGCTACCACAAGAATGGTATGGGATGCCCTTGACTGACTAATTAGGAAAGCTAGTGGAAAACTACCTTACTAGAAACCGTAGCAAGGGCGGTAGAGGAGCTACATATAGTGAGGTTCTCGGGTCGATCATTCTACGATGGCTTTTCGGACGAGGGATTCCTATATTGCCCTTCTCAGAAACCGTAGCGGGTTTTCTGAAGCTAGTGGCACTTTGCAAAGGCCTTGTAGTGGTACCCTACCTCATCTCCTCGGCAGAGGTGAATAGGAAGTAGTGATCCCTTGGCAAATGGGTAACACGACTTGTGGGTAAAGATGCGCAACCTCTGCAGAGTGTAAAACTGGTATATCAACTGTGCTCACTAACTTTAATTTGTCATATGCATTGCATTGTGGGTGTTGTTATTAATCTTGATCTCTTATTTAATTGGGTTGGTATCTACTTATACGTAGTAACTGCTAATAAAATTTTGACCAACTCTAAAAGCAATGCTCAGCTGTAACCATCTCCTTTGGTAAGCCTCACACTTCACATGAGCTCCCACCTTTGGTGTGTTCATGCACATTATTCCCCACAACTTGTTGAGCGATGAACGTATGTGAGCTCACCCTTGCTGTACTCACATCCCCACCCAGGTCAGGAACAGGTACTACAGGATGAGGCACATGAAGGATGCTGTGACGAGTTTGTGAGTGGTCTAGGCCGTGGTCTCCCAGTCAACTATGGTTGCTAGATCGTTGTCTTTATATGATGTAATTATTTAACTATTTTGTACAGAACTCCATTATATATTAAAGATGTGACATTCGTTTCTGTACCATGAGTCATCATATGTGTGAGACTTGGTCCTAGCACACTTGGTGAAGTTCGCGCCCGGGTTTGGTGCCCCTAAAACCTGGGTGTGACACTCTATCTCAGATGCGAGCGAGGAGCATAAGCGCGAGCCTAGCCATACAACTTTGGCATGACAACTCACAACATCACATCTAGAAACCTCCAGGTTAGTGCTTCTGTGCCTTTTGTTATTCATTGAGTTATGTACATTATTTTTGCATTATTATAACATTAGGGTGAAATATTACATGCCCAACTAGAAGAGAGGAGGGAACGGATGGACATGGAGGCGAGGATGAGGGCGGAGCCGGAAGCAGAGTGAGTGGCTCGCTTGGAGGATCAACAGAGAATGGTGAAGATGTTCCAGTACATGCAGAGCCTTGGCGCCGCACAAGGTTTTGCTCCACCACCTCTGTTATTTCCTCTAGTTGACCTTGCTTAGTTCCATACTTCTGTGAGTACCAAAATTTTAGTCCTGCATGGTATATATTCATCTGGTCTCACACATGCAATCTCTTCTCTGTCCAGGGACAACCAGCGGCATCAAACAACCATCATGGATCGCCCAGCCCATCGCCGAACCAGTCCAACCACCCACCTCGCTGATGATCTTATGTTTGTTGGTAATACTTTGTGAGATAACTTGGTCTGAATTTATTGATGTTGGTAATAATTTGTGAGATACTTGAGACCTATGTTTGTGAGTGTTGGAGACATATGTTTATGAAACTTGTTTGATGTGGTGATATTTGTGAGATATATGGTGTTCGTGATACATGTGTTGATTCTGTGATATATGTGATGTCAATGATATATATCTTTTGTTTGTTTGGATGTAATAATAAAAACAAATAAAAAGGGGTTTTCTTGTCACTTTGCCAAGTATAACACTTGATAAAGAGGTACTTTACCAAGTGTCATGACCATAGCACTCGGCAAAGAAGTCACACTTGCCGGTGTGCATTTTTTGCCTAGTGCTATGGCTCCGACACTCGGCAAAGGGATTGGCAAAGGGACCCATTGGTGCTCCATTTGTTGTGGGCTAGTCCAGCAGTCACTCGGCAAAGAGGAAGGCTTTGCCGAGTGCCTCTCGGAGCAATCGACAAAGGGACTGGCAAAGAGGCACACTGAAGTCTTCCTTGCCGAGTGCTAGTCCAGCAGGCACGTGAAAAAGGCTCCGTCACCGTCACTTGACGCCGTAACGACGACTTTTCTTTGTCGAGTGCTCGACAAAAAGTACTCAGCAAAGAAGCCGTCGACGATGTACAGTTCGCCGAGACCTCTTTGCCGAGAGTTACACTCAGTAAAAAGTTTGCCAAGTGTTTTCTATGCTTTGACTATATCCGGTAATGATATAGACATACATAGAAACTACAATACTTAATGAATATGTTATTAGTTTAAATGAATTATATTTTGGGACGCATTTAGAAAAGTTCTGTTTTTGATAACTGACATTAAGAAAAGTTTGTAGCTTGTGGCCGTATAGAAAGTTGCTTGGCTCTTGTTATTTGGCGTGGATTTTAGCAACTCTTTTGGATGTTTATCTCTTTTTCTCTCTTACAAGTTCGTCATCGATCCTTATCTCGTTTTTTTTGTCTCTTTCTGTCCTTTTTTTTTACACGTAAAGATTATTGACTTATTTTTCTCCATGCCCCTCGGGTCTTGTCTCATGTCTCTATCCAAAGGAAGAAACAAATTCAAACGTAATTACGATGAATGGCCTAGTTTTCTCACCATTTTTCCACCACATATACAGAGACAAAAAATAGGCGAGGAAAGAGGAGCCCGAGAAAAAGAAAACAAATTTGTGTGTATAACAATGACATGCTAGGTAAATATCTGTGCCATATATAGATATTTTGTGAAAATATATATGCGGTGACGAATGGGTTGTTGGATATGCAAGGTTCAACCAACCGGTATGAGTTGTGCGTGCCGCAGGAGTAAACTGGGGTTCTCCAAACTGGCCTGCCCCAAGAAACCGGCCGCCGCAGATAACCGCTAACTAATAAATCACAATTAATCACGAAAATCAGTAGAAATTGACCAAATTCGAATCCAAAATAAATTTTAAATTAGCTCACTTTCAGGTCGATAGATCAACCGATATAACGATTAATCGGTCTCTAACCCGATAACCTGCTATTAGGAGGGGGAAGTCAAGCTCCCTTGTTTTTTTTGTCAAATAAAGCTCATTATGATTACAAAAATTCCAAAAAAAAGTACCTTACCGGCTAGATAGATCAGCGGACGACCTGGTCGGCCTTATGGACCGGGTAGCCGAGGCGTGTCACACTCGAATTTAAGGATAAATTTGGACACGTCTTAAATATCTATTAGGATCAAGTCTCACACATATGATAACTCATGATATAGAAATCAATGTCACATCTATATTATATAATAGGAGTTCTATACAAAATAGCTAAATAAATACATTATATAACGACAATGATCCCCGCAACCATAGTTGACCAGGAGATAACGGTCTATACTTTTCCGAACTTATTGTAGTATCATGCATGCTCCTCATTTTACGGTACCTATGCTTGACCTGGTGTGATTATAGCAAAAGTGAGCTCACAGACGATCATCGTTCAGTAAGTGTGGAAAAAGTGTGGTGTAAGGCTTGCCAGTAGAATGGTTAAAGCCGAGCATTGCTTTTAAATAGTTTGTCAAAAATTTATTAGCAGTTACTAAGTATAAGTGAGTACCAACTCAATTAAGTAATTGAGCATAATTAATAATAATAGCAATGCAAATGATAGATTAAATTTAATTCTATAAGTTAATCATGTGAGAATCCTGAGCCGCTCATGACCGTGAGCACGACTGATATACCACTTTTACACTCTGCAAAGGTTGCACATCTTTACCCACAATATGTGTTTCCCATAAAGACAAGGTCAGCTACACACTTAGACAATCCCAAGGTGAAACACTAGAGATCCACTGCGAGGCCTTTATAAAGTTTCGCTAGTTTGAGAAAACCCACTACAGTTTTAGGAAGAAGGAAGCATAGGAATCTCTCGTTCGAAAAGCCATCACAGCATGATCGACACGAGAACCTCTCCATACTCTGCAGCGATGCCTCCCGCTTGCCCGTTTTGAGTAAAGTAATCTCTCCCTAGCTTTCCTAATTAATTGGCTAAGGGCGTCTCATTCCACCCTTGTGGTAACACTGTTAATTGTTATCTCAGGTTAAGCTCCATCTTGCAATTGGCACAATGTTCTTATCATGAACAATAAAGAATTTTATTCGCAATAATAAAGCATGATCATAATTCATATATATCATTAATCTCAAAACTAGATAAAGCAATAGCAAGACTACCCACTATTTCATTTGTTTGCGAGGTATAGAGTAAACAAAATTAGGTAACTTATTATGTCCCATCAACTTAACCTAACTATGCTACAGTGATTAACAGAATAATTATTAGGTAAAGAAAGTGATCAAGGACACAACTTGCCTTTTTGATGCAACTCCAGATACTTCTCCAATTGAAGCTTCAGGTTCCACGTCACCTCGCTTTCTATTGCAACAATACATACAAATAAACAAATAATGGTGTCGGCGTTCCGAGACCGGGGGGTCCTCGAGCCGACGAGTGAGAGTGCCGCGTGCCCCAGCCCAGATGGGTCGAGCGCGTGGAGCGAGCGCAAAGGGGGGAACGGAGTGAGAGAGAGGTCGGTGGCCGGAGCCGGATCGCGAGGGAGTCGGAGAAATTCCCACGGCCTTCGTGTTCGTCCCGCGCCCAGGTCGGGTGCGCTTGCAGTAGGGGGTTACAAGCGTCCGCACGAGGTGAAGGGAGAGGGCGGCCCCGAGAGAGCGCCTGCCCCTGCCTTTCGTCCCCGCGAGGCCAACCTTTTTTAAGAAGGCCCTGGCCCTTCCTTTTATAGTCGTAAGGAGAGGGTCCAGGTGTACAAGATGGGGGTGTAGCAAGGTGCTACGTGTCTAGCGAGGGAGAGCTAGCGCCCTATGTACATGCCCAGGTGGCAGCCAGAGAGATCGTGGCACCCTGTTGGAGTGGCGTCGTGGCTGTTGGAGGAGTAACGGAGCCGGACGGGGGGACAGCTGTCGAGGTGGCTGGGTCCTTGCTGACGTTCTCCTGCTTTCGTAAGGGAGCTGGGGGCCGCCGTCGTCATGATCTAGCGGGGCGCCATCATGGCCTATCTGGTATAGCTGGCCAGATGGGATGCCGGTCTTGTTCTCTGCGACCCAAGTCGGCTTAGGGCAGGGTGATGATGACGCTTCCTGTTGACGTGGCGGTCTCGTATCCTAGGTCGGGTGTCGTGGAGGCTCCTCCGAGGCTGTGGCCGAGTCCGTCCTGCAAGACAGAGACAGAGTCCGAGCCCTGGTCGGGCGAGGCGGAGATTATTCGGCAGAGGCCGAGGCGGAGTCCGAGCCCTGGGTCGGGCGAGGCGGAGGTCGCCGTCTTCCGGGGCCTTGGCCCGAGTCCGAGCCCTGGGTCGGGCGGAGCGGAGTTCGCCGTCTTCCGAGGCCTTAGCCTGAGTCCGAGCCCTGGGTCGGGCGGAGCGGAGTTCGCCGTCTTCCGAGGCCTTAGCCTGAGTCCGAGCCCTGGGTCGGGCGGAGCGGAGTTCGCCGTCTTCCGAGGCCTTAGCCTGAGTCCGAGCCCTGGGTCGGGCGGAGCGGAGTTCGCCGTCTTCCGAGGCCTTAGCCTGAGTCCGAGCCCTGGGTCGGGCGGAGTTTCCTATGGCACCACTGGCGAAGTCTGGCCGCCCGTCGGTCTTACCTTTTGCGTTAAACGCCCTGGTGACTCGGTCGGTTGGTGCGGTGATTTAGTCAGGGTTTCTCCTTATCGGAGGCGGGGCCTAGGGCGAGCCGGGGATGCGCCTGCCGTGAAAGAGGAGACCTCAGGCGAGACGGAGTCATCTTAGGGTCGGCTGCCCTCGCCCGAGGCTAGGCTCGGGCGTGGCGTGGTCAAGTCACTCGTGTGGACTGATCCCTGACTTAATCAAACCCATCAGGCCTTTGCAGCTTTATGCTGATGGGGGTTACCAGCTGAGAATTAGGCGTCTTGAGGATACCCCTAATTATGGTCCCCGACAGTAGCCCCCGAGCCTCGAAGAGAGTGTTAACACTCGCTTGGAGGCTTGCATCGCACTTTTTTGCAAGGGGACCAGCCTTTCTCGGAGGTACCTTGTTCCGGTGGGTGCGCGCGAGCGCACCCGCCGGGTGTAGCCCCTGAGGCCTCGGAGGAGTGGTTTCACTCCTTCGAGGTCTTAATGCCTCGCGCAATGCTTCGGCGTGACTAGCGGTTCCCTCATGCG
Source organism: Zea luxurians (assembly GCA_029449295.1). Taxonomy (NCBI): domain Eukaryota; kingdom Viridiplantae; phylum Streptophyta; class Magnoliopsida; order Poales; family Poaceae; genus Zea; species Zea luxurians. The sequence goes on along the minus strand of JAOPSE010002052.1, from coordinate 54,599 downwards.
AGCAGGGCGTAACCCAGGTGCACTGTCGGGGCCCAAGTTCTCGGGCTGGTATGTTGACGCTGTCAACGGTTCGGCCGGAGCCGGGTTTGCGAGAGCAGCCCCCGAGCCTTCGCACGGAGCGAGAGGACGATCAGGGACAGACTCGACTTTTTATATACGCCCCTACGTCGCCTTTCCGCAAGGAGGAGGGGGGGAGTGCGCCATGTTACCCTCGATGGGCACCGAACATGGTGTCTCCGGTGAGCTGCGATCGGGTAATCCGAGTGGACGTCCGTGCCCCGTTCGTTAGGGGTCGGCTAGGGGCCCGGAGGCACGCCCAAAAGTACCTGCGGGTGATCTGCCGGACCCGGTCCCCTAGCGACGGGGTCCGAGGGCTCGTTGCCTCCCTCCGATGGGATTCCGTTACAGAGTCGTTCCCGCTGGTCTCGGAAATGTCCTAGGGTACCTCGGGAGCGCAGCCCGAGCCTTGGTTATGTATCGAACGTACCCCTGGTCATCCCTCGCTCGGCGTCTGAGGCGGCTGTGAACCCTTCGACAGGCCAGCCTTCGAACCCCTGATCAGTAGGGGGCACGGAGCCCTAGTAGCCTGAGGCGGTCATGGAACCTTTCGGGGGCCGACCTTCGAACCCCTGACCAGTAGTGGGTGTCGGGCCCACGCGATCTGAGGCGGCTGTTGAACCCTTCGGGGGGCCAGCCTTCGAACCCCTGATCAGTAGGGAGGCTCGGGGCCTAGTTCCTTCACGGGGAAGGATCCCTTTGGGGTTATCCCCCTTCTCGGTCCCTGTTGCAAGAGATAGAGAAAGAAGGAAAAGGGAAAAAGGGATTCGAAATTGAACTTCGTGGCGTACCTTTCTCGGCGTGGCCGTTTTTTGGCGGAGGCGAAGCGCCGCCAGCTGCCCCTGCCAGAAACGTCGCCTATTTCGCCGTGGAGTTAATGCGCTGGGGTGAGTAGTTGGTGAGGTTGCCGTTGCGTGCGCGAGCCGTTCGAGGGACGGCTGTTTCGCTTCGCGTTTTTTGAACCGCGCGTCCGGTTCGGGCGATGCGTTGGAACCGTCTCGCCCTTGGTCCTTTATGTACCCCTGAGAGGGTCCTGTGACGATTCTCGAATCCACTTTTCGCCTTCTTCTCAGGTTTTTTGCAACCTGAGAGATCTAGCCAGGAAAAGGAAACCGCCTTCCCCTGTTCTTCACGCCGCCATTCCTTCTGCCTTGGCGATGGCCGACCGGGTGACCATCCTCCCGCCGCGCGACCCGTGGCCCTCCTCCACGGTGACGGCGGGTGACCTGGGGGACCTCGTCGACGAGGGTTTGCTCCGCCCCCTCACCGATAAGGAGCGGCCGGAATGGATCCCTCCCTCGGGCGAAGTTGCTCCGTCCCCTCCGCCGGGGTATGTCGTGAGCTTCATCTCCTTCCATGAGCGGGGGTTTGGAATGCCGTCGAGCCGCTTCATGCGGGCCATCCTGTTCCACTACGGGGTGGAACTACACAATCTTACCCCCAACTCCATCGCACAAGCCGCTATCTTTGTAGCGGTGTGCGAGGGGTATCTGGGGATCGCCCCCCATTGGGATTTGTGGACTCACCTCTTCTTTGCTGAGCTTTTTGCTTCGTCGACGGGGGAGAGGAAGGTCCGTGCGGCGGTGCGGGCCGGCGGCTGCACCCTTTTGCTGAGGCAGTCACGGGCGTTGCAGTATATCCCTGCCGTCCTTTCGTCCTCAAACAAGGGCTGGCAGCGCCGGTGGTTCTATCTCCGGAATGACGGAGAGTCGCTCCCGCCGTTCTCTCAGCGGGTCGTCACCGCCGCCCCCGACGCCTGGCGTCACGGGACTCCACACGAGAGGCAGAAGAAACTCGAACCTCTTCTCCAGGCTCTGAAGGTGTTGCGGGAGGAAGGGCTCACCGTCGCGGGAGTGGTTGCCGCCATCCACCGCCGGAGGGTGCTTCCCCTGGCGGAGCGGCGGTTGCCGCTTTGGGAGATGACCCAGGAGGCCGACTGGGAGGGGTCACGGATGTCCCCTGATCCTCTTCCCCACGACGCCCTCTATCGGCGGGTGTCGGTCGCGATGGGGAAGCCGGACCCCCATGCCCTCTCCCAGCCTCGAATGCGCCCCGACCAGGGGTGCGTCGCTCTGGTGAGTGCTCGTCCTTTCCTTCTTCATATACCGGGTCGCTCCCGATTCTGGCTATCGATTTCCTTTCCCCCCCCCCCTCTTTTTAGGAGGTGGGGCGGCACAAACCCTCCCTGCCGCCGGTCCCGGAGGACGCGGTGGGTCGGGCGGCGAGGCGGGTCGCCGCGGAGGAGGAGAAGAAGAAGAAGGACGCGGAGAAGGCTCGGGCCCGCAGGCGGAGGCGGGCTCGAGACGCCCTGGAGAAACGCCGTCGTCAGCAGGAGAGGGAAGGGCTTCCCAGGGAGCCGTCGCCGGAGACGTCCGATGATGACGACGACGTCGACGATGAAGAGGAGGAGGACGACATGGCCGCACGTCTCGGCCTCAGCCCCGGCTTGGGATGTGGCCGGGGGTCGTCGAGCCAGCCCCCGAGCGGGCCTACATCGTCGGTCCCTGGTGCCGAGGTGCCGGATCCCCGACCTGAGGAGCAGGGGCAACCCGAGAGGGTTCTCGTCTCCCCGGCTGGGGGAGCTGACGTCACTCCAGGGAGCCGAGCCGAGGGGTCCGTTCCTCGGGAGCTGTTGCCCGCGCCGGCGGCATGCGGGAGCGGTCCTCAGGTTGTCATGGCGGTGCCTGGGCAGTCCGCCACCCGGGCCTTAGGGGTGTCCGAGGCGAGGGCGGCGCCGGGGCTGTTGGTGAAGCGGACCACGGCGGTGGTTCCAGGAAGCGGGAGCCAGGAGACCTCCCCCCAGACGCCGTGGATCATGATCCGGAGCGGGTAGGTACCTTGGAATCTTTCCGTCCCGGCGCTTCATCCATATGTACGGGCCGTAATCTTCCCTTACTTGTTTTCTTCAGCAAACGGAGCCATGGCCCCACCGACCTGGCGCCTCGGAAGGCCCTCAAGACGGCGTTTGTCCAAGCAGCTGGCGCCACCTCGGGCTCTCCCGCTCAGCCGACCCTTTCGCAGGGTGCCCCGCAGCGCGGGGCTCAGGCGTCGCATATTTCGGGGGAGCAGGTCCCCGAGGTGGGCTCCTCTGCTGAGGTGGCCACCGTGACCGGGGAGGCGGCCAGCGCCGATGCGGTCACGAGCTCGCCAGCCATGTTGGCCATGCCGGTGTCTGCCGCTACCGCAGCCGGCACCGTTCCGGTCGGGGAGCGCCCAGTCGGCGCCGACGTCGGGACGGCCGCGGCGTCGGCGCCCGAGGCCTCGGGAGAGGTGGGCGCGGATGCGCAGCGTTCCCAGACGGGCGGCAGCCTTGTCGTTGTGGGGCAGAGCCCCGAGGCCCGAGGCCAGTTGCTCCGATTCCGGACCCGTGAGGCTTCGGACCCCATCTTCGTTCTTGACGACGAAGAGGAGGACCAGTCCTGGGACGAGCTCCGCAAGCGTGCTGAGGCGACAGTGGGGTTGCTCCGATCGTCGCTGGAGGTTCTCTGCGGGGACGTCCCCAAAATCCTTCAGGTAATGGTTTCAGACATACCTTCTTGCTTTCGCGAGCGAGGCGTTCGTCGTGAAATCTTGTTTTCCTTTCCAGGACCTGACGGACCGGAGCGCCGCCAAGTCGTCGTTCATTCGCCGCGAGGCCGTCGTCTGGGGCTCACTGCGGTCCCTGAGGACTTCGCTCGCCGGGGCTACCGTGCGCCTCTCTCAACAAGACGCTAAGATAGCGGACCTCCAGTTGCTTTGTGCTGACCTGAAGGCCGAGGCGGCGGCAGCGCGCACGGAGCTTGCCCAGGTTGCCGAGGAGCGGGACCAAACTCGGGGCCGAGCTGCCGAAGCTGAGAGCCGGGCCCAGATCCTTGCGGCCGATCTGGTCGCAGCCCAAGTCGCAGCCTCGGAGCAGCACGTTCGAGCCAGAGGTATGGCTCGACCGTCCTCGGTTCTCAATCCTGTCCGTTTCTTCCGCTTGGGTTTGAGATCTTTCTTCTGGTTGTTCGCAGAGCTCGAGTCTGCCCTTGATGAGTCTGCCAAGGCTCTTGCCGAGGCGCTCGACGGGGCTGCTGAGCAAAGGGAGGCCGATCTTGCGGCTATGTCCGAGGCCGTCTCGGAGGTCTATCGGAAACTCGGTCCCGGCGACGTCCCTTCAGGGAGCTCTCCCCAAAGCCGTCTTCAAGCCCTTGGCGATTACGTGCGTGGCAAAGTCCGCGGGGCGCTGCACCACGGCGTCAGGCGGGCCTTCGCCGTGCTCGCTTCCCACTACGTCGTGGACTTGGAGCGGGTCAGTGAGGGGTACTGTCTGCCTGACGAGGACGAGGCAGCCCTGGCGGAGATTCAGCGGCTCGACGCGGTCGCTGCGGGTCCGAGCGCGTCGCTGGCGACCGTCTTCGAAGCGGAGATCCTTCCTCCTGCGCCGCCACCGGAAGCGGAGGTGGGCTTTACCGACGGCGGGGGCGGAGTTGAGGGCGCGGCTCCTGCCCGAGGCGACGCCTGATTTTAGTTGGGACAATTTCTGATGGGTGTGTGATTTGCCGTGGCCACTGGGGCCTGAACATTTTACTTCTTCTTTCGTGAAGTCATGCTTCTTTTCGTTTCGATTTTCGCGCCTGGCCCGTAGTGTCGACAACAGGGTGATTTCCCGAGCTGGGTCCTTTTCGCGGCAGGCGACGAGCGAGGCGTCCCTAGCCCGGAAGCATAGGTGCTCCCCAGCTCAGTCAGTCTCGCCACTCTACTCGTACCCCAATTCGCTCCTCAGGACTCTGTTTCTGGCGCATCCGGGAGAACGCGGAAAACCCTTTTTGACCGAAAAAAGAGCTTTCCTGACGCGGAACGGTACGTTCGAACCCGATGAGAGGGGTTCCCCTTTTTTAGCCCCCGAGGGAGGGTCGGGCTCTGTCGGGGCGAGGCTGACCCTTCCTTGATAATTGATCCGTATGTATGAGTGGGGAAAGGGCGCAGCCCCCGGGCGTCGTTCGCGCAGAGGCCGTTTGGCGAGTCGGGCTCCTGCCCAGATATGCGGCGAGTGCTCGGTGACATCCCCGGCATGGCGGGCACGCCCGAGGTACCCTATGCAAACACGTCAATGTTTGCGCGAGGGAAGCCGCCAAGCACTGCTTCCTATCTAGGGCCGAGCCCAGAGCCGATCCGGACACGCCTGGAGGCGTCGCCACTGGGGTCGAGAAGGACGGCCTTAACCGTCTCCGCTGGCTCGAAGTTGCCGGCATGCCGCTTCACATCCGGCACCTCTCGGGAGAGGCTTTCCGGGTCGGCAATGAGGGCCTCGGACTCGGCGAGGGCCTCGGCGTACTCCACGCACTCCACATCGCATTCGAATGCGTGTTTGTACGTGGGGCCGACGGTGATGACCCCGTTGGGGCCCGGCATCTTAAGCTTCAGGTAGGTGTAGTTGGGGATGGCCATGAACTTCGCGTAGCATGGCCTTCCCAACACCGCGTGGTAGGTCCCTCGGAACCCGACCACCTCGAACGTCAAAGTCTCCCTTCGGAAGTTGGAGGGTGTTCCGAAGCAGACAGGGAGGTCGAGCTGTCCGAGGGGCTGGACACGCTTCCCGGGAATGATCCCGTGGAAGGGCGCAGCGCCTGCTCGGACAGACGACAAGTCGACGCGCAGGAGCTTGAGAGTCTCGGCGTAGATGATGTTGAGGCAGCTGCCCCCATCCATCAGGACCTTGGTGAGCCTGACGTCGCCAATGACAGGATCGACGACGAGCGGGTACTTCCCCGGGCTCGACACGTGGTCGGGGTGGTCGTCCTGGTCGAAGGTGATGGGCTTGTCGGACCAGTCTAGGTAGACTGGCGCCGCCACCTTCACCGAGCAGACCTCCCGACGCTCTTGCTTACGATGCCGAGCCGAGGCATTTGCCACATGCCCTCCGTAGATCATGAAGCAGTCGCGGACCTCGGGGAACTCTCCTGCTTGGTGATCCTCCCTTTTGTCGTCGTCGTGAGCCTTGCCACCCTCGGCGGGTGGCCCGGCCCGATGGAAGTGACGCCGAAGCATGACGCACTCTTTGAGGGTGTGTTTGACGGGCCCCTGATGGTAGGGGCACGTCTCCTTGAGTGCCTTGTCGAAGAGGTTCGCACCTCCGGGGGGTTTCCGAGGGTTCTTGCGCTCGGCGGCGGCGACAAGGTCAGCATCGGGAACGTCGCGTTTCGCTTGCGACTTCCTCCTGCCTTTCTTCTTGGCGCCGCGCGGAGCAGACGCCTCGGGAGCATCTTCCGACGGGCGGCCCTGGGGCTGCTTGTCCTTTCGGAAGATGGCCTCTACCGCCTCCTGGCCGGAGGCGAACTTGGTAGCGATGTCCATCAGCTCGCTCGCCCTGGTGGGGGTTTTGCGACCCAACTTGCTCACCAGGTCGCGGCAGGTGGTGCCAGCGAGGAACGCGCCGATGACATCGGAGTCGGTGATGTTGGGCAGCTCGGTGCGCTGCTTCGAGAACCGCCGGATGTAGTCCCGAAGGGACTCTCCTGGCAATTGCCGACAGCTTCGGAGGTCCCAGGAATTCCCGGGGCGCACGTACGTGCCCTGGAAGTTCCCGGCGAAGGCCTGGACCAGATCCTCCCAGTTGGAAATCTGCCCCGGGGGCAGGTGCTCCAACCAGGCACGAGCGGTGTCGGAGAGAAATAGGGGGAGGTTTCGGATGATGAGGTTGTCATCGTCCGTCCCACCCAGCTGGCAGGCCAGGCGGTAGTCTGCAAGCCACAATTCCGGTCTCGTCTCCCCCGAGTACTTCGTGATGGTAGTCGGGGGTCGGAATCGGGGCGGAAACGGCGCCCGCCGAATGGCTCGGCTAAAGACCTGCGGACCGGGTGGTTCGGGCGAGGGACTTCGATCCTCCCCACTGTCATAACGTCCCCCACGCCTGGGGTGGTAGCCTCGGCGCACCCTTTCGTCGAGGCGTGCCCGACGGTCACGATGAGGGTGCTCGTCGCCGAGGTGGCCCGGGGCCGCAGGCGCGGTGTTGCGCGTGCGCCCGGTGAAGACCGAGGCTTCCCGCGTGAGTCGGGAAGTCGCGGCACGAGGATCCGGGGTGTATCCCCGCCTTCGAGAGGCAGAGCTCTCTGCCCGCCGGGCCGCAGCGCCTTCCAGGAGATGCCTGAGTTCTCCCTGGATCCGCCGTCCCTCGGTGGTTGATGACTCCGGCATCGCGCGGAGGAGCATTGCTGCAGCGACCAGGTCCTGGCCAGTCCCGCCGGATGCGGGTGGCGGTTTGTCCCTGGCATCGTTGGCGATGCGGTGCTGGAGACCTTGGGGCAAGTGACGTATTCCTCCGGCCGGGGGTTGGCTCGCCCATACCTGCCCGATGTTCTGACGGATTGCCTCGAGCGCTCCTGCTCCTTCATCGAACCCGACCTGCGCCCCGCGGACTTGCTCGAGCTGTGGGTCGTGACCTCCCGCCGAAGCGGGGACCACAGCTAGCTCCCGCGGGATGTCAGCGCGAGGCGCTGGCCTAGGGGGATCACCATCCTCCGGCATGCCGAGACAGCCGCCTCCGGAGGGATCCCCTAGCTCGATGTGGAAACATTCGCGACTCAGGCCGCAGTCCTTGTCGCCAAGGCTGCGGCTGCCGTCGGAACAGTCGGAGAGGCAGTAGTCACATGCGGTCATGAAGTCCCGCATGGCACTAGGGTTGCCAGATCCGGAGAAATCCCAGCAGATGCTGGGGTCGTCGTCTTCCTCGGACCCAGAGGGTCCGTAGGTCGAGACACCCGTCAATCGGTCCCAAGGCGACCGCACAGGAAACCCCAGAGAGGTTGCACTCGCCTCAATGTGAGCACCCGCCAAAGCGAGATCGCCAGGCGGGCTGAGGCCGAGTCGAAATAACGAAAGATGGGTAGCAGTCGATACCTTTTTGTCGACGAGGAGCGATGAAGTCGCGTCGGGGGCTGACCGCGTCGTCGTCTTGGGTCCGAGGGCGACGTCCCGCAGGCCCTCCGTGAGCGTGCTGGCGTCGTCCACTTGCTCGGAGTCGACGTGTTGCGGGGGGATGGCGCTCGCGTCTGCCTTGAACGCGAGGGCGACGCTTGGCGTGTCCTCCGTCGAGGCGCCGGGGATGTCGATTTGCCCGACAGCCGTCGGAGCGCGGCCTCCCGCTCGGCCCTGGTTGCCCCGCCTCCTCCTCCTCCGATGGCGAGGGAGAGGATGGGGCGAGCTCGAAAGTTGTCCTTCCCCTACGCGGGAAAGACGTCGTCGATTCCGCCGCCAGCGGGCGGGCTGTCCGCCACCAATGTCGCTATCGCGCGGCGGTGGAAGGAGTATCATGTCGTAGCCGCTGTCGAGAGACATGAACTCGAGGTTCCCGAAACGGAGCACCGTCCCGGGTTGAAGAGGTTGTTGAAGACTGCCCATCTGGAGCTTGACGGGAAATCGAACGTCAACACGCAGCGCGGCCCCTACCTGGCGCGCCAACTGTCGGCGTTCCGAGACCGGGGGGTCCTCGAGCCGACGAGTGAGAGTGCCGCGTGCCCCAGCCCAGATGGGTCGAGCGCGTGGAGCGAGCGCAAAGGGGGGAACGGAGTGAGAGAGAGGTCGGTGGCCGGAGCCGGATCGCGAGGGAGTCGGAGAAATTCCCACGGCCTTCGTGTTCGTCCCGCGCCCAGGTCGGGTGCGCTTGCAGTAGGGGGTTACAAGCGTCCGCACGAGGTGAAGGGAGAGGGCGGCCCCGAGAGAGCGCCTGCCCCTGCCTTTCGTCCCCGCGACGCCAACCTTTTTTAAGAAGGCCCTGGCCCTTCCTTTTATAGTCGTAAGGAGAGGGTCCAGGTGTACAAGATGGGGGTGTAGCAAGGTGCTACGTGTCTAGCGAGGGAGAGCTAGCGCCCTATGTACATGCCCAGGTGGCAGCCAGAGAGATCGTGGCACCCTGTTGGAGTGGCGTCGTGGCTGTTGGAGGAGTAACGGAGCCGGACGGGGGGACAGCTGTCGAGGTGGCTGGGTCCTTGCTGACGTTCTCCTGCTTTCGTAAGGGAGCTGGGGGCCGCCGTCGTCATGATCTAGCGGGGCGCCATCATGGCCTATCTGGCATAGCTGGCCAGATGGGATGCCGGTCTTGTTCTCTGCGACCCAAGTCGGCTTAGGGCAGGGTGATGATGACGCTTCCTGTTGACGTGGCGGTCTCGTATCCTAGGTCGGGTGTCGTGGAGGCTCCTCCGAGGCTGTGGCCGAGTCCGTCCTGCAAGACAGAGACAGAGTCCGAGCCCTGGTCGGGCGAGGCGGAGATTATTCGGCAGAGGCCGAGGCGGAGTCCGAGCCCTGGGTCGGGCGAGGCGGAGGTCGCCGTCTTCCGGGGCCTTGGCCCGAGTCCGAGCCCTGGGTCGGGCGGAGCGGAGTTCGCCGTCTTCCGAGGCCTTAGCCTGAGTCCGAGCCCTGGGTCGGGCGGAGCGGAGTTCGCCGTCTTCCGAGGCCTTAGCCTGAGTCCGAGCCCTGGGTCGGGCGGAGCGGAGTTCGCCGTCTTCCGAGGCCTTAGCCTGAGTCCGAGCCCTGGGTCGGGCGGAGCGGAGTTCGCCGTCTTCCGAGGCCTTAGCCTGAGTCCGAGCCCTGGGTCGGGCGGAGTTTCCTATGGCACCACTGGCGAAGTCTGGCCGCCCGTCGGTCTTACCTTTTGCGTTAAACGCCCTGGTGACTCGGTCGGTTGGTGCGGTGATTTAGTCAGGGTTTCTCCTTATCGGAGGCGGGGCCTAGGGCGAGCCGGGGATGCGCCTGCCGTGAAAGAGGAGACCTCAGGCGAGACGGAGTCATCTTAGGGTCGGCTGCCCTCGCCCGAGGCTAGGCTCAGGCGTGGCGTGGTCAAGTCACTCGTGTGGACTGATCCCTGACTTAATCAAACCCATCAGGCCTTTGCAGCTTTATGCTGATGGGGGTTACCAGCTGAGAATTAGGCGTCTTGAGGGTACCCCTAATTATGGTCCCCGACAAATGGATATGATAACATTACACCAAATACAAGAACAAACTATATAAGAATATTCTACGTGTCGCTATAAGATCGTAGGTTCGAGAACCACTAAAATCGGAGTCATAGTTGAAAAGATATGGTTTTCCAAAGTTTTAGGTGATTAAATGATAAAAGTATATTCTATGTTCATTAACATAAATCATGTGAGAAAAATATTTCAGAGAAATAACTAATTCAGCTTTGATCTAAGTTATAGTTTTTGATCGGAGGATATCTTTTAGTCAGTTTATAATTATAGATAGACTAACGATGATTAGAAAGGTTAATCTTATGGTGTTGGGGGCCTTCGTCCTCCGAAGGTCCTCAAAAACATGATTTGACAATGTTTTCCAAGTGGATTATGTGAACAGGTATCTTCGGACTCAGAATTATGAACATAAAGCACGGTCAGGACGAAGCCTGAACCAGACGAAGGACGAGCTGATTACCAAGTTCTACGAAGGACGGTGCACAGCCGAAGCTGTGTGCAGGGAAGCTTCGTCGCGATAGCAAAAAGGGGAACCGACTTAAAGATGAAAAGACTACGTGGGCCTCGACAGATTTCCATAAGTCATTAACAAATGTAATGGACATGGATGTAATTTTACGTGGGCTGCGTCCCGCGTCTATAAATAGATGAACAGTACTCCCGTACTGTTCACGCGGACTTGGCATCTGCTTTTGCGTCACGCTTGTACTTTTTACCTTCTCTCAGGACTGAAGGTACATTTGTAATTTGAAATCATTTCTATTTTTCCATGTTAATAAAATAGAAATGATTCTATGATGGTGTTTATATTATATTTCATGCCCTATATGAATCCTTCGTCATTACTTGTTATGTTTACGAAGGTATGTCTCTTGTGACCTTCGTCCGAAATACATTATCTCCCGAAGGGACATAATGTTCCGAAGGACGAAGGACTTTAACACTTAACATTTTTTATGTTGCCTTGTTCTTAACTCTTAGCTTTTGAGAACAAGTCCCCAACATTGGCGCCCACCTCCGGTGAACTCACTTCCACTTCGAGTTTTTTGAACACCTTCGGAAGCTGTAGACCTTCGCTATGGCACCGAAGAAAGCTTCAGCGGCTGGGGCTGCAGCACTGCAACCGCTGGACCACAACCAGGAGACCGTCTCTCTTCGGGAGGCCCGAAGCCAGAAGAGAAAGGCCGTCAGTCCAACGCTTCAGGAGGAAGAGCTAGACCAAGAAATCAGGGATATGGAGATGCTACATCAACAGGTGCAGAGGAAGAAGGAGAAGATGGCCCGGCTAGCTGAGTTGCAACGGCAGATAGACGAAGCCTCTGAGGAAGTTCGCCATCTTACTCACGATGAGCAAAACAGAAGGCCTCAGCAGAAAGACCTTCATCAGGAGGACTTCGTCAACGAAGATGACTGGTATGGCAATTTCCATCAGGGAAATTTTGTTTTCGATGATGCTTCTCCTTTGTCCGCTGAGCTACAGGCTACACCTTGGCCTCCATCCTATAAGCCACCCCAGCTTCCCATGTTCGACGGCCACTCAGACCCGAAGCAGTTCTTAATGAGCTACGAAGCAACAGTGTCTTCGTATGGGGGCAATGCTGCAGTCATGGCGAAGTCTTTCGTTATGGCCGTCAGGAATGTTGCTCAGACCTGGTATTCCTCCCTTCGACCAGGAACGATCACCTCATGGCAGAAGCTGAAGGATATGTTGTTAACCAGCTTTCAAGGATTTCAGACGAAGCCAGTTACTGCTCAAGCCTTGTTTCAGTGCACTCAGGATCATGAAGAATACCTTCAGGCGTATGTCAGAAGGTTCTTGCGTTTGAGGGCACAGGCACCAACGGTGCCCAATGAAATTGTTATCGAAGCCATGATCAAGGGGCTTCGTCCTGGACCTGCAGCCCAATACTTTGCTAGGAAGCCTCCTCAGACTCTGGAGAAGCTACTCCAAAAGATGGACGAGTACATTCGTGCAGATAACGACTTTCGCCAAAGAAGGGAGGAGGCCTTCAGATTTTCTGAGATGACCAGGGGCTTCGGGGGACGATTCTATCCGAGGCATGTCAGGTCCATCCACAACTCCACTCAAAATGATGATAAGGGGAGTCAGCAGAACAGGCCGCAGTGCTCCTCACAGGCTTCGGGGCAGCAGCAAACTTTCTTCCGGCCACCAGCTCCAAGAGGCAGAGGCGCCAGGGGCTTCGGCGGGAGATTTGGAGATCAACCAAGGAGGACATTTTGCTTATTCTGCGGTGAGAACAAGGGCCATACCACCAGGATGTGCCATGTTACCATCCAGAAACAAAAGGAGCTAGCAGAAGCTGCAGCGCAACAGGGACAGCCGAAGCAGGTCATGCATACTGCTTCGTATCATCAGCCTTACATCCTGGAGTACGTGGGCAACCACCCTGCAGTTTCCGTAGCTTCGGCAAGTCAACCTCAAGCTTCATGGCAACAGCCCCCGCCTCCACCTCCGTTGCAACAAGGCCAGCAGCCAGAAGGGAGCCAATATGTTCCGCACCAAAGGGATCTCAGAGAGCAATCTGAAGCCCGTACAGTCAATAGTACTGTGCCAGAGTCGAAGCACATTTATTGACAAATATCCTACTTTGATAGCAGTCTTTTCCGTTTTTCTGTTTTCTGTGTAATAAAGAACACTTCAGTTTTCATATAATAGTTTCGCGGTTGGTTATCAGAAAAACCTATCTTCTCTACAGGTTTAAGTTGCTGAAGCTTAAAAATTTGCGGTAACAAGGAGGATCTTCGGATTATTAAAAACCCTTCGAAACAACAAAAAGCCGTTCTAAGGAGCGCAGAGTAAGTTGCCGAAGTTACAAAAAGCCGTTCCAAAGGGAGCGCAGTGTAAGTTTTTTGCTCCAAAGACGTTCCTAAGGGAATGCAGAGCACACAGCGAAAAGTCAACGCTGATACCGCCTAAGTAAAAGGCGAAGAAGCTCCAAAGACGTTCCTAAGGGAATGCAGAGCTTATACCGTCTAAGTAAAAGGCGAAGAAGCTCCAAAGACGTTCCTAAGGGAATGCAGAGCTTACGAATATATTTTGTGTGTATCTTCGGAACAAATGTCATTTGCATAACATAACATCATCACATCATTTTGCATAACATAAGCATCATACATCATGTTGCATTTGGCAAAAGAAGGGGACACAGTATCAACCTTCGAAAGGACGCTTTGAGAAAGTGAAAATTGTGTAAAGTCACGAGGGAATACAATGATAATCTTCGGAATACAGCTTCGGAGAATATTTTTACGAAGCATGGACGAGCTTCATCAGAGCAATACCGAAATTGTATAGCTTCGGAGAATGTTTTCATGAAGCATGAACGTGTTTCATCAGAATAATTTTAACGGAGAATGTCTTCTTCACGAAGCATGAAAAGAAGGGAAGGTGTTTTTTCGCCGAAGGCTCAAAAATGGTATGTATATAGAGTTTCATGCATCGTAAAGAATTGAATAATGAAAAGAGACTTGTATATTACATTCAAATGTACAAAATGTTACATAGATCACACTTTAAATGTTTTTTCTAAATAGCATCTAGTCTTCTCTTAATACTGCCTCGGTGGCTTCATTTAGAAGTCGATCAACAACTTTATCCATGATAGCTTCGGCCATTTGTTTAATTTCGTCATCCCCTTTTGTGTGGGGGTCGGCAGTCGATCCAGCAGCTTCTGAGGGAAGAAAACATTTCTTCATTACTATTACAAATCGCGAGCAAAGTTTGAAATAAAAATTACAACACAATAAGAACGACTAATTAATACCTAATTGCCTTTCGGGCTCTGTACTTCTTTCGGCAGCTTCTGCCACTTTCCTAGCATCATGGATGCCTTTTTCGCTTCTTTGAATTATTTCTTGCGCCATTTCTCGGCCGCCATTGACCCAGATATCAGTGAAGAATTTGCCGCCAACCATGCTGGCTTCGGTCGAGGGATCTTTGATATCTTCCGAGGATAGGGCAGCTTCGGATTGAGCTAAGGATTTTATATGTTCACAACCTTTTTTCTCCAAAACAGCAGCAATTCCCCTGGCGCCTGAAAAAGCGCAGATGTCACCGCGGCTGCTCAGGATTTCCTCGAAGGCTTCTGCTTCGTGACTAATCCAGTCCAGTGGACCTTCGGGATTGCCTCTTGAAAAGTCCTCTTCACTAGAAAAGGCGCCAACGCTGGCGAAGCTGGATTTTATCTTTTTCACGCATTCTACAGATTTAACATAACATTTCCTCTGATATGCACGAAGCTCTTTAACACTTAACTCCAAATTATTGACCATATGATCACTGAGTTCTCGTTTTGTTTCCTCCAGTATACGTTCCTCTTTAGCTCTAGCCAGCTGTTTCTGAAGATCTTTAATTTCACGTTTTTGGGCTTCGGCCTGGGATTTTGAAGCAGCTTCGTCTTTCTTTACTTTATCTACCAGTGTAAGCAGAATCGTATCCTTTTCCAGAGCTTCGTTTCTCAGTTTGATAACTTCGGAGCGTAAATTGTTAAACGCAATGTCGTAGCTTTCATCTTCGGCGCTTTTTTGGGCTCTTAATGCGTTGCTTAGAATCAAGCCCTATACGAAAAAGAATCCATATAAGAATAAAGGAATGAATTACGTATTAAAAAAGTTTTTTCAAACGCTTAATTTCCATACCTTTAGGCTATTGTACGCAAGACTGTCTGCGAGATCCTCTTTCGTCATGGCGCATAATCCAGCTTCGAGTTTTGGGAAACCCATACTCCTGGCCATCTCCCGGCAGACAGATAATTCTTTGTTATCAGGGAGGCAGTATAGGAAGTCATCTTCATTTGTCCCATTGAATACTACTGCCCCCTTCGGATACTTTAACTCCCTAGCATAGTGATTCGCTTCATAGGTCTCTTCTTCAGACAGTTTCTTCCCCGAAGCATGTCGCACGATGTAATCGCGTATGCTGGAGGGAGCTTCGGGGGTGGCCGTGTCAATTTCTTCAACCAAGGCTGGTGCTGATGTTTTCTCGGATTGTTCCTTGGTGGGCTCTGAAGGCCCAGCTTCAGCTTCAGCTTGTTGTTTCGAAGCTTCAGTAGATGCTTCAGCGAGTTCAGCAGACTCCTTTGCGGTTGTGCTTGAAGACTTAATTGTCTCCAAGACATCCAGTACGTTCACCATCCGTTTTCTTCTTGGGGTCACCAATGGGCCCTTTTGATTTTTTGTTGTTTCGACATTTGCTGAAGGACTTAAAATTTCTGATGTTTTTGGCCTTTCAGTCTTCGGTTTTTCTGCTTTTTCGGCTGAAGGTGCTTCAGTTTTTTCTTCTATCTTCGGCACTGGAGCTGGTTCTGTAGCTTCAGAGGCCAAAGAAACTTCACCAATAAATTCTGGCACTGTGGCCGGCTCAATAAAGCGAGTTCGATGGGTGAGCACCTTCATCTTTTTCCTTTGAGGCGCTGGCTCACTAGTGGCACTCGAGGTAGCTTCTGTCGAAGGAGAAGTATTTTTCCTTTTGCGACCCAATACCGGATAGTGATAGTCAGGATAGATAAACCCGACTGCGTCAAATACACGGTTGAGCCTTTTCTTCTTTCGGCCTCCGAAGGCTGCTGATAACGCAGTGTTCTCGGCCTTCGAATATGCCCCAAGAAGTTCGTCACTTAATGTGTCAATGCTTTTCAACCAATCGTCATCAGGTTCAACAAATTTATCCCCATATTTGAATGTGTATTTTAGTCTGACCAGTCCGCCTTCGTCGGACTCTTTAATGGTCTCCTTCGGCATTTCCCACTTTTCTACAAGTGGCCATACCCTGAAGGCAATGTGCTCTTGGACTAAGTCCCTTGTCCCAATGAAAGAGCAGATTATGCCGAAGGCTCTTTGGCATTCTTCGGCTGCTTCATCCATTTCAACCTTCGGCCTTCGAAGTCCGAAGCGTTGCCAGATGGGGCGCATAATGATACTCTTGACATTTTCTTGCGCTGTTAAGTCATTCTTCACATAGAACCACTCTGTCATCCAGGCTCCGGGCCACCTCTTCCGAAAGGTCGGCACAGGGCAGCTTGACCCGGAGCGGGCACCGAAGCTATAACACCCAAAATTGTTGTGATATTGTTCTTTTCCCCAGGGCTTCGTCTCGTATAGTAACTCATGAATGTTGCAGAAGCTTTTAGCGTTTGGTTCCAAACCTTGGCTCCTCACAGCCCAGACAAACACCCCCATTCTTATGATGGCTTCGGGGGTAATCTGATGAAGGTAGACTTGAAATGTCTTCAGGACTTCAACAACAAAGTTGCTTAGGGGGAATCGAAGCCCAGCCTTGAGAAAGCTTCGGAAGATTACGACTTCATCTTCTTCTGGGGTGGGAGAAGTCTTCTCTCCAGCGTCAGCCCTCACAATAGATATATCTCGAAAATACCGCCCCCTCATATTATCAATATGACTCTGCTTGATAGTGGTTTTCCCGAAAACCGTGTGACTTGGCCGCCATGGCCGATCTTCGGCCTCTTCCCCGCCACTTTCTACATCATAGCTGTCGCTGTCACCAGTATCTTCGGACAAACCTTCAAGAATCTCCTTCGGTCTCCGCCATCGCTATGAGGAACCCCAAATTCTTCTCTTCCTCGAGACTCAGCTTCGTCTCAGCAGGGATCTTCTTACCTTCAGACATCTTCGGAAACGCTAAAAAATTGTTTTCAGGGTCGAAGCTTCGAAATCAAAAAGGTCACCAATCTTAATGCACAAGAGCTAAAAATTTAGTGGACCGAAGCAGATGGCAAGTGTGCGTACCAAATGAGTTGGCGGTGTGATCTTATTTATACGCCCAGGGCGTTGAAAATTGAAAGACCCCGCTTGTCAGTGAATGTTGCTATTCTAGCAAGGGGAAGGTGTTTTTTCGGACCTTCGGCTCAAGGCCTTCGTCCATATCGCAATCTGAATTTATTATTAACAAATTAATATTGCGAGGGGCTACTGTTGGGGGCCTTCGTCCTCCGAAGGTCCTCAAAAACATGATTTGACAATGTTTTCCAAGTGGATTATGTGAACAGGTATCTTCGGACTCAGAATTATGAACATAAAGCACGGTCAGGACGAAGCCTGAACCAGACGAAGGACGAGCTGATTACCAAGTTCTACGAAGGACGGTGCACAGCCGAAGCTGTGTGCAGGGAAGCTTCGTCGCGATAGCAAAAAGGGGAACCGACTTAAAGATGAAAAGACTACGTGGGCCTCGACAGATTTCCATAAGTCATTAACAAATGTAATGGACATGGATGTAATTTTACGTGGGCTGCGTCCCGCGTCTATAAATAGATGAACAGTACTCCCGTACTGTTCACGCGGACTTGGCATCTGCTTTTGCGTCACGCTTGTACTTTTTACCTTCTCTCAGGACCGAAGGTACATTTGTAATTTGAAATCATTTCTATTTTTCCATGTTAATAAAATAGAAATGATTCTATGATGGTGTTTATATTATATTTCATGCCCTATATGAATCCTTCGTCATTACTTGTTATGTTTACGAAGGTATGTCTCTTGTGACCTTCGTCCGAAATACATTATCTCCCGAAGGGACATAATGTTCCGAAGGACGAAGGACTTTAACACTTAACATTTTTTATGTTGCCTTGTTCTTAACTCTTAGCTTTTGAGAACAAGTCCCCAACATATGGATTAAAAAAATATCTAATTATAAAAGTATGTGATATATTACAAACAATTTTATACTGTGTAGGCAATATTATTATGAAGCTAACACAGTTTAAACGGATCAAAACAGAGTTAAAATGACTAAGATATAGATTGTCTAAGTTTGTTTATACTTTTTATATTAATTTCATGCTTTAAAATAGTCGTCAGGGGCTGTTTTGAAGATTTCAGGAACTTATTTGTGAAATTTGAGGACTTGACTGTGATTTCCATTGAACTGGGTGGACTGCGGGTTGATTCTACAAAAACCGAGGGACTCTTTTGTAAGTTACGCTCGGCGAAAGGGTATGCGTGTTTATCAGCTGCCCGATCATAAATGCACGGCTCAGATTAGAACATCTCCATGGTGAACCGGTACTCACTGCGAGCCGCCAGATCTATGACCAACGACCCAGATTTTATGCAAACGTGATCTAATCCTGGCCGCTCAATAGCTGATCAACGACTAGCGGCCATCGTTTTCCCCACTACAGCCAGCAGCGACGATGCCCCCTATTTCACGGCGGCGCCCTCGCCGAGGTCAGGCGATCAGCCCCCCTGGTGACCCATATCACATGCTTACACGCGTTATACGATGCAGAGGTCCTGGCAAAACAGGTAGAGCGTTGCTCACCGATGATTGGACTATGCAGAGTCCCATCCTCGTCGCGGCTCCGCGGCGGGGCACATCTCCGGCGACGAATTCCGATGGCCCGGAGCGCGATTTCGCCCAGGCGCTGCTACGATGAACATCCACATGCAATGGCGAATATCCTCGACCACATCGTATACCCAGAGCGATGATGTAGGCATGGTGCGGATCTTCCTCTGCCCACGAACTCCGGCGGGGAAATTCCCATGGTTCGGATGCTCCCCTGCCCCTAAGACAGCTGGGATTAGGCTCGACCCTCGCTCGTGAACTCCCTTGGCTACACTCTGGGAATCTTGGCGATGACATGGCGAATTGCTCATGGTTGGCCCTTCTCTCTGCTAGGTGACAGCACGACATGAGATCCCGAGCTCCCACGACGCCTTGGCTTGGGAGGACGAGGAGCCGCGGTGCCCGAGATTAATCCTAACAGAAAATCGTTTGCAATCGATCCGGGAAGATCTCAATCGGATTTGTTTTCTGTACGACGTGGATTCTGTTGAGATGGTGCTAGGATTCTAGGAACGAGGAGCTATCGAAGTGGTCCCACGCGTCAGCGGCCTTGTGTGGTGGAACGGAGATGGTGGCTGACTGCGCGGGCCTGTGATCCAGTGAGGGCGCACACGGTTGAGCGGATGACATAACGTCCCTACGTGTCCGGCACCGGGTGAATGAATGGGCTGACCGATTTCGGTACACTGACCAAGAGAGTCTTTCTTTTTTTTTTCCTTTTTCTGTTTTTCTTATTCCTTTCTATTTTAGTAACTAATCTTTTACGCATAAAATTTTAGAAAAATTAGGACAAATATAATATATAATTACTGATTTTTTTAAAAAATTATATAAATTTTAGGTGCTATTAGATAACATAACCTAAAAAAATTTGTGCCTTTAAATCAGTGTCACGTCACCAAAACCACCCACTAAAACAATCCGAGGGTTATTTGTCTGGTTTTGTAAAGCACATGGGTTACAAGTAGGCACCGATTACTGATAAACCAGCAGACGGATTAGCCGAATGATTTTGATGAACCTTGGGTATAATTCCTAACTCACTTAAGAAGAGGCACAAACGTAGCATCTATCGAGATAAATAACAGTAAAAAGTCTAAACTACTTATGCAAAGTTTGACCTATGTTAAGATAACCTGCTAAACCGCGAGCGTTTAATTTGGTTATAGTTACTTCCTTCAACTATTTAATTTGGTGCAATTTTTCCTTGCCAAGACTCAATTTATACATGGAGGAACATGAAAAACCTAATCTTGTTAAGTGTAAATGTTGGAAGGAATAAGTCAAACCAAAAATTTATTTAGCGCTAGTTTGATAACTCTATTTTCCTAAGGGTTTTTTATTTTTCAAGGGAAAATGAACTAATTTTTTTTAGGAAAATAAAAAATCTCTTACAAATAAGGTTGCCAAACTAGCGCTCAGATGTTATATTATCCGCCCGGACTTAGACCAAACTAGGAAGAGTAAGTTGGAACATCTCTAATAATAATGTGGGTCTATTTGTTCAATAATCTATAATTATTAGAAACAAAATTTGAACACCTTAGGACATGTACAACTTTAAGACTCTAGTTCAGTTTTCAAGTACAAAAGACACTTAAGTGACTCTATGATATAACCCTAAGTCTCTAAACTATAAATATAGTTAAGAGACAATATGCATGAAGAGTTGTATAGAGACGGGTTTTTCACGAAGATCACGTCTTTGTATTTTTTTTTCATATAACCCCTAAAGACTACTCAAAATCCTTAACCTTATGTGGGCATACTACTCTATTAAGAACCTAATGTGGGCATCGGTGCGACCTTAATTTCACCCTCACACGCCCAGCACCTGCCCACGCAAAAAATAGGGCAAAGCAAGTACTTAAACCCATGCTGGGATTAACCACCAAACCATACATATTTTAATGTTTAGAAATAAATAATAATTATATTTATAGCCTAGGTCCTCTCTCCCATTCCTCTACTGTGTTCAACGGTTACCCCTAAATTTCTCCTCCTATATCGCACTCACGTGCCACGTCAGCATTCTCTTTCCCCCTATATCTCCACCCTGTACAGCGGTTCCCCCTAAATCCTTCCCCTATACCCCACTACAACCATAAAATATTATTTTCTATACCTACTTTTCACCTCTTATCAATTTTTCATCTACTAATAATTAACCGTGGGCCCACAGCACAGTAGATAGGAAAGGAAAGGAGAGCACGCTGCATTCGGGGGGGGGGGGGGAGAGAAGAATATAGCGCGCTGCTGCACGGTAGCTGGTGCTTTAGAGGGAAGCGTTGCACAGGATAGCATCTTCCTGTAGCCTCTACCGTAGGGGAGGGGGAGTCCAGGCGGGAAGCGGTGAAGACAGTCTAATTCTCAGGTGTACAGTTCAGGAAAGGCTAGGACGGCCTGTCGTCTTGTGAATTAGTATTTTGTTCGGGATTATTCAAAGCACAGTTAGTATTTCGTTCCGGATTTAAGGAACGCACAGGGAAAACGACAGCTGGTTAATAAATATTATAGAGCTTGTTCATTTGACTTTACTAACTTTTACTGTTTTTATAAAGTTTTATCTCT
Organism: Zea luxurians; assembly: GCA_029449295.1. Classification (NCBI taxonomy): domain Eukaryota; kingdom Viridiplantae; phylum Streptophyta; class Magnoliopsida; order Poales; family Poaceae; genus Zea; species Zea luxurians. Next base: position 33,713 of record JAOPSE010002052.1, on the reverse strand, counting down.
ATATAATATAATTGTAGCAATTGAAAAGCGAACATGTGGCTATAATTTCTTAATTGGAATGTAGTCAATATATATATTGTTGACGTATTTTTCGGGTGCTAAACACTCAACAAGAACCAGTGGTGGTGCTTTCTGCACAGACGCGGACGGTCCTCGGCCAGGTGTCGGACGATCCGCGACCTGACGCAGGGCTAGGGTTCCCTGCCTGACAGCAGGACGGTCCGCGCCCTAGGGCCGGACGGTCCGCGCGTGCGCAGGAGGCGGCGAAGGTCGCCGGCGGTGCCTGGATCTCGCTCCTGGGAGGGACCCCGTCGGGGAGGAGAGATCCTAGGTGTTGTCTAGGCTCGGACGGACCGACCTAGACTCCTCTAATCGACGTAGAGTCAAATAGAAGCGGAGAATTTGAGGATTGAGAGGCTAAACTAGAACTAGACTAGAACTACTCCTAATTGTACAAGAAATAAATGCAAGATAAATGTATTATTGATTCGATTGATGATTCCAAATCGGCCGTATACCTCTCTATTTATAGAGGAGGGGGCTGGACCCTTTACAAACTAATCTCCCGAGCTAATTCCGCGAATCTAGCTAACAATCGTAGCACAAAACTCGAAACCCTAATCTATTCTGCGCACGCGCGGACCGTCCGACCCACAGGCGCGGACCGTCTGGACCACGGACCGTCCGGCCTCAGGGCCGGACCATCCGCCGCTCATTTTGGAGCTCAACATATGTCCCCCTGCTTTTTGGTGGAGCTGAGCAAACCAATAGTAACTAACTCGATGTGATCACATCGGTTTTCTTAGGCATCTTGCCACATACTAGGATGGTACTGTTTGAGGAAACGCCCATTCTAAGCCTTGGGTAAATCCTTGCCTTGTAATGTTTGTAGTAAATAGGCGTTACCAGACATTACCTGTTTTACTTTATAAGGACCCTCTCAGCTTGGCGACCATTTCCCAAACTTCCGGTCTTTATTCCTTAGAGTCAGGATGGTCTTCCACACCAGGTCCCCTACTTGAAATGACTTTGCTTTACCTTCTTGTTGTAGGCCCTGGCTACCATGATCTTGTCCTTTTCTATTGCTCCCAAAGCTATCACCCTCTTGTCGGTCACCTCATCAATATTATCCATCATTGAATTATAATAATCAATGACGGTTAGATCATTTTGTTTAGCGAACCTGACAACATTCAAACTTATTTCCACAGGCAACACTGCTTCCTACCCATAGACAAGCTCAAAAGGAGATACTTTAGTAGCACTATGTTTAGATATTCTATGAGCCCATAAAGCTTCAGACAAAATCTTATGCCAATGTTTAGGATTATCAGATATCTTCTTTTTTATCAAGTTAATCAGTGTCCTATTACTAGACTCGGCCTGTCCATTGGCCTGAGCATAATATGGAGATGAATTAAGCAACTTAATTCTATATAATTCAGCAAATTCACGTACCTCCTTTGACATAAAAGAAGTTCCTTGATCTGTAATCAAGGTCTGGGGAATACCTAATCTATGAATAATATGCTCAGTTATGAACTCAATTACCTCCTTGTGTGTCATGTTCTTCAGAGCAACGGCTTCAGTCCATTTGGTAAAGTAGTCACTAGCAACTAACACAAACCGATGCCCCTTTGATGATGAAGGTTGAATTTCTCCTATAAAGTCTAATCCCCATCCTCTAGAAGGCCAAGGCTTGATGATAGGATGTAATTCGGCTGCAGGGACCAACTGTAGGTCGCCGAATTTTTAACACAATTAGCATCCTTTGTAGTACTTGAAACAATCAACTATCATGTTAGGCTAATAAAAATCAGACCTCCGCAACAACCACTTCATCTTTGGAGCCGATTGATGGGTACCACAAATTCCTGCATGTACTTCGGCCATGGCTAATATAACATCATCTGGGCCCAAGCACTTAAGCAGGACGTCGTTGACTGTTCGACAGTAGAGTTCATCACTCATCAAAACATACTTGAAAGCTGTACGCCGAATGTTCTTATCTGTCCTGATATTGGGATTTCGTAAATAATTAGTAATGGGCATCCTCCAGTCACTTGCATCGGCTTCATTATCAGCCGAATCAATTTGGAGAACTTTCCTGGTAACACCGAACAGTCCGCAGTCTTTACTCGGACGGTCCGCGACCTGGGGAATTGGCCCTGCACCGGTTATCAGATTTTCAGTGTTGTGAAATCTCCCTCGCTTTATCCGATAACCTGATGCATCTTGTGCCAAATTGTTAGCTCTATGATTCTCAACTCTAGAGATATGCCGAATACTAAATTCGTCAAAAGAATGAATTATGCCCCAACATTTTTCAAGGTAACTATTTAGAGTACCATCAAAACATTGATACTCTTCTAACACCTGTTGGATGACCAGTTGAGAATCACCAAATGCCTTCACATGTTTTACTCCCATACAATTTAAAAGTTCCAAGCCGAACAAAAGGGCCTCATATTCAGCTTGATTGTTGGTGCAATAAGTTTTCAATCGGCTAGAGAAGTCAAAGGAGACATCACTTGGCGAAACAAGTACGATGCCAATTCCTTGCCCTTCATTGCAAACCGATCCATCAAAATATAAAGTGCAAGGAGTAATAGCGAGGTATGATATGTCTAGTTTATGAGTGTCATTAATCCGATGTTCTACAATAAAATCCGCTACGACCTGGCCTCTCATAGATTTCAATGGTTCATAGGCCAAGTCATATTCTATGAGTGCATAAGCCCACTTACCAATTCTACCACTCATAATTGGGTTATGCAACATGTATTTGATCACATCGGCTTGACCAAAAACCGTGCAATGACTAGACAGTAAATAACATCTACACTTGGTGCATGCATAAAACAAGCATAAGCATAACTTCTCAATAAAAGTGTACCTCATTTCAGCATCCACCAACCTCCGACTTAGATATGTCACCACATGCTCCTTTCCTTCAGTTTCTTGTGTCAGAACAACCTCAATGACCTTATCTTCAGCTGCAATGTATAATCTGAATGATACTCCTGTTTGTGGTGCTTTTAATATGGGAGCCAAAGACAAGTATTTTTTAATGAGATCAAATGCTTCCTGCTGCTCTGCCCCCAAGCGAATTCGGCATCATTCTTAAGCCGAAGGATAGGGGTGAAGGCATCAATCTTCCTGGCTAGGTTAGAAATAAACCTTCGTAAATAATTCACCTTGCCGAGAAACTTCTGCACTTCGACCTTACAGGTCGGAGGTCCCACATTCTGAATAGACTTGATTCGGTCAGGGTCTATCTCTATACCATGTTCATGGATGACAAATCCTAAAAACTTACCAGCCGACACTCCAAAAGCACATTTACGTAGGTTCATTTTCAAAACATATCGACGCATTTTATCAAAGGCTTTGCGCAAACCAGCTACATGAGAACTAAACTCAGTCGATTTGACTACAATATCATCAATGTAGACTTCCACAGTGTTTCCCAATAGTTCATGAATGATCAAATTCATAGCCCTCTGATAAGTAGCACCAGCATTTTTCAGACCAAATGTCATGACAACCCACTCAAATAAACCAATGAAGCATGGACATATAAAGGTCGTTTTAGACACATCTTCTTCGGCCATGAAAATCTGATTATATCCGGCATTACCATCAAGAAAGCTAATAATTCTATTCCCTGATGCATTATTGATTAATGTTTCGGCTATGGGCATGGGATACTCATATTTAGGAGTTGCTCTATTTAAATTGCGAAAATCAATGCATACTCTAAGCTTAACTGACTCCTTCTTCTCCACCGGCACAATATTGGAGACCCACTCTGCGTATCTGCAAGGTCTAATAAAATTAGCTTCTAGGAGCCGGTGGATTTCGTCCTTGATTCGTGGGAGAAGGTCTGGACGAAATGTTCTAGCTTTCTGCTTGAAAGGTCTGAAATCGGACTTAATGGGCAGCCGATGCTCTATGATCTCTCGGCTTTATCCTGGCATCTCAGTGTAATTCCAAGCAAAACAATCCAAATATTCCTTCAATAGACCGATCATTTCATTTCTAGGATCGGTCTCCTGGGTCTTGCTTACAAAAGTCAGCCTTGGAGTTTTACCATCTCCTATGTTGATCTCCTCCAAAGGATCGGCCGATATAAACCCCTGTCCTAGTTTATCGAGATCTCTGAATTCCTCTATCATGTCCCCCACAGAGGAATCAGACGATCTTTGTGTGATGGCGGACTCTCCGGTCTTGGGGGCCAGATCATCCGTGATACTGTTTTTATGCCATGGTAGGTGTTCGGTCTTAAAGATCAAACTGTTTTGTGAAAGACCAGACCATTCGGCCTCAGAAGCCGAACTGTCCATGACCAAGGACTTATGAATTTTGTGTGTACTCATCATTTAAACTTTATTTAGGATTTAGCCGATTCTCCATCGGTTCTAGCATTACAGGAATGAAACCCTTCTTATCTATACTTATGAACTGGTAATCAGAAAAATCTACCCCTGTGAGACATGTAGCAGTCTCATAAGTCTAGAGTACAGGGGCATCGGCCATAGCGATACAGGCCGATACATCAGCATGTACTTGTTCTACATCATCGCCTACCCATTGTATTAACATTTGATGTAATGTAGAATGTATACATTGGTTGGCATGAATCCAATCTCTGCCTAGGATTAGACTGTAATTTTCTTCTACATCAGCGACGAAGAATGCAGCAGCAAGGGTCTTAGTCCCGATGGTTAATTCAACGAACGTGACTCCCCTGGCTTTGATCGAACTATCAGTTCCAACACCGCTGAGGGTCATGTTGGTCTTGACAAGTTCGTCATCTTGTTTACCTAATTTTCTGTACAATGAATAAGGCATTAGATTTATAGCCTCCCCTCAATCTATCAACATTTTAGCAATCGGTATCCCATCAATGTGACCACACACGAAGAGCGGCTTTAAATGATTTACCGATTCCTTTGGTTTAGTAAAGGCGGCTTCTTTAGAACCAAAATCAAACTAGGCAACAACAGGTTCATCGTCGTCGACAATAGTACAATCAGCGGAAAATGTAATAACATTTACATCCATACTTGGGCGCTCATCTGGAGAAGCTTCGTAGTCGACCAGGTCTTCTCCCAGTAGGTCATCCTCCTCCATTGATGTCAGTATGTCGTCGGAGGCGTCCTGGCGTGGTGCGGACGGTCCGGACTCAGGGGTCGGACTGTAAAGCCCTATAATTGATATAAGGAAAATAATAATAATAATAAATAAATACATGTATTTATATAAAAGTGTTTTGGGAATTATTTCCTTTTCTTTGTGCATACTCAAGCAAGGGAATTAAAATAGTTAGATAGCAAATAAATAAATATAAATGTAGTTCATGCTGAAATTTTGTTTTGTATGAGTATGTTTGAATGGAAATTTGAATTTGGAGATCCACAAATTTAAATTTAAAATAGAAAACAAATAGGGGATTAGAAAGTGAAAAAAAATAAAAGAAAAAAATAAACGCTTCCCTTGGCCGGATGGGCCAAATTCACCCGGCCCAGGAACACCCCCCTGCTTCCCATCCCCGCGCCGCCCAGGCTGGAGATCGGGGCGCCGACAGCTGGGCCCACTGGTCAGCCATTCGCGGGGTCCACGATTCAGCCGCTCGGCCAAACTCTCCTGCGCGCACATGCACGACTGCTGCGTTGGTCCCTTGGGGCAGCTCTATCTTCTTCCCCCCAATAACCACCTCTGCATGGCTCGCCCTCCACTCTGGAATCCGCCGTGACCTGGTTAAGGGATATCCCCTCGATCCGAAACCCACACCAGAATCATAGGCGTCTGCCGCCCCATGGCCCTGCCCAGGCACACATAAGATGGCCCCTGCGACCTCCTCTAAGCCATCGATGAGTAGAAAAAAACCAGTGAGCGCCATGTTGAGAAACGCTGAGGACCGGCCGTCGGAGGGCTCGGCCTCGTGCGGTGCAATCCAGGGGAGTACGCATCGGCCAGGGGCTTTCACTAGAGCTCGGTGATGGTTGGCTGGGGAGCTCGGCCTCGCCGTCGGACATGAGTACGGGAGAGAGAAGAGGAGCAGTGGGCTGCAGCCGCCATGAACCCTTGTCGATGGTGTCCGCTTGTGTGTGAGGGAGCTATCGCTCGTGTCACCGTGGGGAAACACTGCCCCATTCCTGATGAACTATTCGTCGGAGTTCTCGGACCACCGCCAAACCGCCTCTCGCCATGATTGTTGGTCTCCGCGATGTGATCTCCAATAAGTGTAGAGAACCTTTGTTTTGATTCGCTATCCGCTCTGTGTAGCACTTGCCATAGGAGGGTAGCATGCACTGGTACTCGGTTGGCGGAGCACCTGCTCACTCACCGCCGCGTGGGTGCTGCCAGGGGTAGAAGATGACCTGGGCATCGTCACCCAGCTCGGACTGTGGTAGGAGAAAGACGACTAGCCACTGATCGACCAATGTACGGCCAGATTAGATCCTAGATGTAGAGTCCCTCGCGTGCGATCGGGACCCTCGGATCGGCATCTAGTGGCTGGAATCAGGGCACGCTTCAATAAAACCCAGGCTGTTGATCCATAAATGGACGGTGGTGATCCCGTACCGGTTCAATATGATATAGATCTAATCGTGAGCGTCTGAAACAGATCGTGCGGTCCAAATCCCGCGATACCTCTTCGTCGTGCCATTCTTGCGTAAGAGCCCCACAGTTATTAAGAAACCAACCCGCAGTCCATAGCCAGGGTTGTCTGAGTCTTGGGTTGAATTGCGCCGCGGCCCCTGCCTTCTCTGTAAATTGATGCGCAGTCCAGATAATAAGAAAAATCATATAAATAATATCAGAAATTGATTTTCAACACGAAACTAATTATAGAAACTTATAAAATTCATATAGAATTCATTTTAACCCCTTTTTAGTCCATTCAAGTTCCCATAATTTGTATTAATATTGCCTATTACTTGGTAACACTATTTTAACATGAAACCTATACTAGAATTGATTACTCAATTAGTTTTGTAGAGCACATAAAATCTTCGGAAATTCATAACTCCTCCGTTTCAAATCCGAATTAACTCGCTCTAGTTGCATTAGTCTCGTACAAACATTTACTATACAATAACAACATTTATTATACCCTATATAATTATTTTATAATTAGATCTGTATTTAACTTATGTTGGTTAGTCTCGTTAATGTGTTCATCGTTATTTACTAAACTATGATCTATGGTCAATTTATAACTTAGATTAAAGTTAAAGATAATTATGTATAGAATAACCTCTTATATGATTTATATTAACCAATTTATAATATAGTTTAACACTTTAATCACATAAATCCTCTATAAAATCATAACTCCTTAACCACGACTCCGATCTTAGTAGTTATCGATCCCGCGATCTCGTAGCAATGCGTAGGTCATTATTATTCAGTTTGTTCTTATGATTGGTGTGATGTTAATTTTGTCTACACCATGTTTGTTTGTATTGCTACGACTAGCAGTGAGGTCACGAGGATTTGAACAATCATCCTGGTACTTGGAATCTCAAGTGCCAGGCAAGTTGTGTCCTTGATCACTTTCATTTACCCAATAATATTCTTTATTATCACTATTCAATGCATAGGCTAATTTTGATGGGACCCAATAGGTCACCTAGTCTGTTTATCCTTTTACCTTGTTTACCCCTGAATCACTTGGGTAGTTTTGCTATTGCTTTACATGGTTTTGGGTTAATATTTCATTATATCCATGTTCCAATTATTTTGTTATTCTATTTATGTTCATGTCAAGATCATTAATTTTAATTGGAACATGGAGCTTAAGTTGAGAAACACGTGCCACCATAAGGGTGGAATAGGATGCCCTTGGCTGACTAATTAGGAAAGCTAGTGGAAGACTACCTTACCCAAAAGGGGCAAGGGCAGTAGGGGAGTTGCATGCAAGGAGGTTCTCGGGTTGATTTTGCTGCGATGGTGGTCAGTCGAGGGATTCTTGCAAGTGCTCTTCCCATAAACTGTAGCGGGTTTTCGGAAGCTAGTGGAACTTTGTAAAGGCCTCATAGTGGATCCCTAGCCATTCACCTTGGTAGTGCGTAAGGGTCTAGCTAACCCTGGCGACATGGGATACATGACTTGTGGGTACAGGGTACAAACTCTGCAGAGTGTAAAACTGGTATACTAGCCGAGCTCACGGTCAAGAGCAGCTCAGGACTCTCGCATGATTAAATTATGGAACTTAAATTCAATTGGTCATTTGCATATGCATGGGTTTATTATTAATTTTGTTCTATTACTTATTATGGTTTGGTATTTACTTACATTTAGTAATTGCTAATAAAATTTTGACCAACTTATTAAAAGCAATGCTCAGCTTTAACCCCTATTGTTGATCAGCCTTACGCATTACATGAACTCCCACCTTTGGTAGTTCATGCCACATTATTCCCCACAACTTGTTGAGCGATGAATATCTGTGAGCTCACCCTTGCTGTCTCACACCCCCATAGGAGAAGAACAGGTGGTTCAAGAGGAGCCACACAACGAGGAGTTCGATTCGATCTAGGTGGCGTCTCCCAGTTGACTTTCTTGTGCCAAGGATGATCCTTAGTTCGTTTTATATTTATCTTTTATTTTGTAAGACTTCCGCTATGTAAAAAATACTCTGATTATTGTGACATTTATCTCTATACACTCTGTTATTATATATGTTGTCTTCTTTGGCACGTGTATGATATGCACCCGGCTTTGTTCTTTAAATCCGGGTGTGACAGAAGTGGTATCCGAGGAATGTTGACTGTAGGACGAAACCTAGATAGAACTGGACAACCCTTACCTACTTACTTACTCTGATTCATTCTACACTTATCTTATCTTGATCCTGTCTCATCTTCTACTGTTCTACTCTGATTAACCCTACCTTTGCTACTCTGATACTTTTCTAAACTTATCTTAATCTTTTCTCATCTAATTCCGCTTTACTCTGATTATTCTTACCTCTTCTTTCTAAAGACAAATGTGGATTTCACACTTTGAAATCCGGTGCCTAAAGTGACTTTTAGGACTAGGAGACCTACTCTTAGGAACAAAAACAAAACTATTTTTTTAGGTATCTATACGCTTGAGTGTTTGTTCTTGTGATATTTGTCTGATTTGGATCTTTGATTGAGTGTGATGAGTTGTGGAGTAATGTCCACAATTACATCTGCATATACATATAGGTATAAATATAAATAAATAAAATTCATGAGATAACTAAACAATTTAGATTATCCTCCCTTAAAATGTACCTATTTCATATAGATCCATCTTATCTTACAAGATTCTCTCTTATCTAAATAGATCCATCTTATTTTAAAAGATATTCTCTTACCTTAATAGATTCATCTTATCTCGAAAAGATTCTATCTTGTTCTTCGAGACTTATCTTGTCCTAATAAGCATACTTATCCCCACCACTTTGCTTATCTCATAATAGTGTAACAAACATGATCTATTCCGAAATAAATTAAGTAGATCTTATCTAATTACACAAATTTAATTCTGATCCTATCTAATTTGATCAGATCTAACCTAATGGACAAACATGTTAGATAATACTGGTAAAATAAGATTGGATCCTACTCTTATAAATATGTTTTAATCCAAGTTGGACTAAGATTCCAATTTAGATTAGACCACATACAACAACCTCGCCATATGCAATTACCTTAACCACACGACAGTTGCATAACCCCTCTGTTTTAACCAATAGAGATTCTGACATACCTACACCATATAATTCATCCTGTCTCAAAGGATTCTAACACATATTAATAATACATATTCTACCCTGGTAGATTTATTTAACTTAAACTAGTCTAATATAGTATTATCCAATCTAATCTAGACCCTACCTAATCTAATATGGTCTAATCTATGTTACAAGTATTAACTAAGCCATATTTCAATAAATGGGTTTAAACTTAAACAAGTATCTTAAACCAACTCATTCATGAAATCATGACCTGAACTATGTTATAGGTTGCCCAACCCATTTACCCTAAAAGTAAAGTAAAACTCTGTTCAATCTACCTACCCTACCTCATGTATCCTTGTTTCTATACCACACCTGCTAATGGCATAAAAAAGAATTTTGGGTGTATAAAAAAACATACTAGAATTTCATGAAGCTAAAGTCAGCTTGATATGCTCAACTAAATGGTATTCTTAAATGGGATTTTAGAATCTAATGTGATCTAATCTAATGTGGTCCACTTAAACAGATTAGTGATATTGGTAGAAGAGATTAAACCCTACTAACCAAGTGTTAACTTAACTTAGCGCATTAGACCAACTCAATCAAGAGCAAAAAGATTTAACTCACCCATAGAGTCATGATGAATGCCATAATCTATCTATCTTCGCCTAACATCAAACAAACTTCTAACCTACATCATGTAGACTATCTCATCTTGACAAAATTCTATCCTATCTTTGGATATTCACCTTATATGATTAGTTACCCCAATCTGGACATTAAACAAAGATTAAGCCCTACTAAAGAATCTTCAGATCATAAACCGGTTACTAGCTTATTCTTTCCACTTATCAAATAATTTCCCTTGCAAAACTATTTTGCCATTTGCTTCTAACTCTCATGGTCAATACCAGGAGGGAAAGATTATCAAACAACAACAAACAGAAATGAATCCTCCAAATCCTCCACTGGTTGGAATCGATCAAGTGGTTGCCTCCCAAATGATGGTAATACAACAAATGGCAAACATGGTTACCGAACTGCAAAATCAGATAAGACAAAAACACGAGGAAATACGTCAGGACCGACTGGAGATACGTCGAGAAATAAGACAAGCATAGTTGGAAAGACAACGACAACAACAACCTCCACCAATATACATAAATATATACATATACTACTATTTGTAAGATCTAAATGCTACTTTTGTTAGTAGTTGGTACGATACTATTTTAGGAGGAATAATAAGGTCTAGTTGACCCACGTGTGCTAATAAATTATGTATCATGCTGAAATTTTGTTTGTGCATATGTTTTGAGATAACATAGTTATACACCTTTTTCTTACAAATCTCGTGGACGAGATTTCTGTTAAGGGGGGTAGGATTTGTAAAGCCCTATAGTTGATATAAGGAAAATAATAATAATAAATACATTTATTTGTATAAAAGTGTTTTGGGGATTATTTCCTTTTCTTTATGCATACTCAAGCAAGGGAATTAAAATAGTTAGATAGCAAATAAACAAATATAAATGTAGTTCATGCTGAAATTTGGTTTTGTATGAGTATGTTTGAATGGAAATTTGAATTTGGAGATCCACAAATTTAAATTTAAAACAGAAAACAAAATAGGGGATTAGAAAGTGAAAAAAATAAAAGAAAAAAAAGAAACGCTTCCCTTCGCCGGATGGGCCAAATTCATCCGGCCCAGGAACACCCCCCTGCTTCCCATCCCCGCGCCGCCTAGGCTAGAAATCGGGGCGCCAACAGCTAGGCCAGCAGGTCAGCCATTCGCGGGGTCCACGAATCAGCCGCTCGGCCAAACTCTCCTGCATGCACAGGCACGACTTCTGCGTGGGTCCCTTGGGGTAGCTCTACCTTCTTCCACCCAATAACCACCTCCGCATGGCTCGCCCTCCACTCTGGAATCCGCCGTGATCTGGTCAAGGGATATCCCCTCGATCCGAAACCCACGCTAGAATCATAGGCGTCCGCTGCCCCATGGTCCTGCCTAGGCACACATAAGATGGCCCCTGCGACCTCCTCTAAGCCATCGATGAGTAGAAAAAAACCAGTGAGTGCCATGTTGAGAAACGCTGAGGACCGGCCGTCGCAGGGCTCGGCCTCGCACGGTGCAATACAGGGGAGTACGCATTGGCCAGGGGCTTTCACTGGTGCTCGGTGATGGTTGGCTGCGGAGCTTGGCCTCGCCGCCGGACGTGAGTACGGGAGAGAGAAGAGGAGCAGTGGGTTGCAGCCGCCATGGACCCTTGCCGATGGTGTCCACTTGTGTGTGAGGGAGCTATCGCTCGTGTCACCGTGGGGAAACACTGCCCCATTCCTAATGAACTATTCGTCAGAGTTCTCAGACCACCGCCAAACCGCCTCTCGCCATGATTGTTGGTCTCCGCGACGTGATCTCCGGTGAGTGTAGAGAACCTTTGTTTTGATTCGCTATCTGCTCTGCATAGCGCTTGCCATAGGAGGGTAGCATGCACTGGTACTCGGTTGGTGGAGCACCTACTCACTCACCGCCGCGTGGGTGCTGCCAGGGGTAGAAGATGACCTGGGCATCGTCACCCAGCTTGGATTGTGGTAGGAGAATGATGACCAGCCATTGATCGACCAATGGATGGCCAGATTAGATCCTAGATGTAGAGTCCCTCGCGTGCGATCGAGACACTCCGATCGGGATCTAGTGGCTGGAATCAGGGCGCGCTTCAATAAAACCTAGGCTGTTGATCCGTAAATGGACGGTGGTGATCCCGTACCGGTTCACTACGATATAGATCTAATCGTGAGCGTCTGAAACAGATCATGCGGTCCAGATCCTGCGATACCTCTTCGCCGTGCCATTCTTGCGTAAGAGCCCCTCAGTTATTAAGAAACCAACCCGCAGTCCATAGCCAGGGTTGTCTGAGTCTTCGGTTGAATTGCGTCGTGGCCCCTGCCTTCTCTATAAATTGATGCGCAGTCCGAATAATAAGGAAAATTATATAAATAATATCAGAAATTGATTTTCAACACGTTAATAATTATAGAAACTTATAAAATTCATATAGAATTCATTTTAACCCCTTTTTAGTCCATTCAAGTTCCCATAATTTGTATTAATATTGCCTACTACTTGGTAACACTGTTTTAACATGAAACCTATACTAGAATTGATTACTCAATTAATTTTGTAGCAAGCACATAAAATCTTCGGAAATTCATAACTCCTCTATTTTAAATCCGAATTAACTCGCTCCAGTTGCGTTAGTCTCGTACAAACATTTACTATATAATAACAACATTTATTATACCCTGTATCATTATTTTATAATTAGATCTGTATTTAACTTATGTTGGTTAGTCTAGTTAATGTGTTCATCGTTATTTACTAAACTATGATCTATGGTCAATTTATAACTTAGATTAAAGTTGAAGATAATTATGTATAGAATAACCTCTTATATGATTTATATTAACCAATTTATAATATAGTTTAACACTTTAATCACATAAATCCTCTATAAAATCATAACTCCTAAACCACGACTCCGATCTTAGTAGTTATCGATCCCGCGATCTCGTAGCGACGCGTAGATCATTATTATTCAGTTTGTTCTTATGATTGGTGTGATGTTAATTTTGTCTATACCATGTTTGTTTGTATTGCTACGACTAACAGTGAGGTCACGAGGATCTGAAGAATTGTCCTGGTACCTGGAATCTCAAGTGCCAGGCAAGTTGTGTCCTTGATCACTTTCATTTACCCAATAATATTCTTTATTATCACTATTCAATGCATAGGCTAATTTTGATAGGACCCAATAGGTCACCTAGTCTGTTTATCCTTTTACCTTGTTTACCACTGAATCACTTAGGTAGTTTTGCTATTGCTTTACATGGTTTTGGGTTAATATTTCATTATATCCATGTTCCAATTATTTTGTTATTCTATTTATGTTCATGTCAAGATCATTAATGTTAATTGGAACATGGAGCTTAACTTGAGAAACACGTGCCACCACAAGGGTGGAATGGGACACCCTTGGCTGACTAATTAGGAAAGCTAGTGGAAGACTACCTTACCCGAAAGGGGCAAGGGCAGTAGGGGAGTTGCATGCAAGGAGGTTCTGGTGTTGATTTTGCTGCAATGGCGGTCAGAAGGGGGATTCTTGCAAGTGCTCTTCCCATAAACTGTAGCGGGTTTTCGGAAGCTAGTGGAACTTTATAAAGGCCTCATAGTGGATCCCTGGCCATTCACCTCGGTAGTGTCTAAGGGTCTAGCTAACCCTGGCGACATGGGATACACGACTTGTGGGTAAAGGGTAAAACCTCTGCAGAGTGTAAAACTGGTATACTAGCCGAGCTCACGGTCAAGAGCAGCTCAGGACCCTTGCATGATTAAATTATGGAACTTAAATTCAATTGGTCATTTGCATATGCATGGGTTTATTATTAATTTTGTTCTATTACTTATTATGGTTTGGTATTTACTTACATTTAGTAACTGCTAATAAAATTTTGACCAACTTATTAAAAGCAATGCTCAGCTTTAACCCCTATTATTGATCAGCCTTACACATTACATGAACTCCCACCTTTGGTAGTTCATGCCACATTATTCTCCACAACTTGTTGAGCGATGAACATGTGTGAGCTCACCCTTGCTGTCTCACACCCCCCACAGGAGAAGAATAGGTGGTTCAAGAGGAGCCACACAATGAGGAGTTCGATTCGATCTAGGTGGCATCTCCCAGTTGACTTTCTTGTGCCAAGGATGATCCTTAGTTCATTTTATATTTATCTTTTATTTTGTAAGACTTCCGCTATGTAATTTTCACTTTTGGGACCGTGTTAATCCTGCTGGGCACCATCGAGGCATGGGGTATTTTGGATCGGCTATTTTGATGGCAGCCATATCTTTTGTTTTGTTTGTGTTAGCCGATTCACCAAAAAACATCGGCCCTTCACTTTCTTTTTGTACGACGACATCCGATGTACCTATTTTGATTATGTCCTTTTTGTTGTTCTTTCGGTCGCTGCGGGTATATGCCCCCCTGCCGGATTGGTCGTCCTTTGAGGCCGAGTACTCCGGTAATCTTGTTGGGCCTGTGTCTGGTGACCGGATTGAGCGGCGATCAATTGGTCTTGTACTGGAGGTGCCAACCTGTTGAATACAGATGTTTGGGGTGCCCCCCAAGCGGGGTACTGTGGCATCCCAAATGGATATGGTGGCATGCCCCACATTTAATTTGGGACATATGGTGGAGGTATATATGTGTATGGATATGGCATAGGTGGATAATGGGTGGAGGTGTCCATGTAGGTATGTTAGGTCTCAATTGGACAGTATGACCTTCCATTTCTTCCGATTGGTGGGGTGTTCCAATCAGTCTTACCTGTTGTTGCTCTTGAATGGGTGAGTGAGGTTGCTTCACTGGCCGGTCACTGGGCCGGCCTTCTTTTTCACGTATTTGGACAATAATAGATCGAAAGTCGGGCCAGATTTAACTAGCCGACCAGCTGCTTTAAATGTATTTGTTTTCCACGTACCTATCTCTGGTCGTCGTGGTTTGAAGGTACGCGGTCGTTATGGGTCTTGAGTATAACCAGACCGTCCGCTGGAATCCTCTGGACCGTCCGGCGTGGTCCCAGACCGTCTGTGCCTATGTGTCGGACCGTCTGAGATGCACATTACGGGCTCCTGCTCCTGTCCCTTGGTCTACGCTTGCCCCCCGGTGCCGGAGGTCGTGATGGTCACCTTAAGAGTTTCCCCTCCATCAGGGTCTTTTCAGCCACCACCTTCCTGCAAGAAATCTTATGAGTCCCATCGGCCTCTCTTGCGTTGTCGATGATTACCTCTTTGCCTTTGCCTTTATCGGCTGTGTTTGGCTGAATCAGGACCCTCTTGCCCTCAAAGTCGATCATGTTCATCGGAAAGGGCTCTATGTCTACCTGCATTTCCTGAAATTTCAATCGTCCTTTGTTAATGGATAATTGAATTTGTCTACGGAATACATTACAATCATTAGTGATTTAGTGGCATGAGAAAATGAGTTATGCCACTTCCAGTATGCACGACGTTTTAGCTCGTCGGCTGATGGAACAATATGATTTATTTTAATGTTGTCATTTTTGAGTAATTCTTCAAATATTTTATCACATTTACCAACATTAAATGTAAACTTAACTTCCTCTCGCTGTTTCTTTTGAACCAGCTGCAAGGAAGAACAAGCCGAAGATTTGGCCTGCTTTGGCCAAACCATTTCAGCAGCATATACTTCTGTTGATTCGTCATCTGAGCTACTTTGGTCGCACTCTACTATATGGACATTGTGACGAATGGTTTTGGTAGTCTCTTTGCTTCGGCTTTCACAAGCCAAAGCTCTCTGGTGTATTTGTGCTAGCGTAAAAAATTGGATACCTTCTAATCTTTCTTTTAAATAATATCTTAGTCCATTAAAGGCTAATCCTGCTAGCTATTTTTCTGCTAAGTGTATTTGGAAGCATCAGTTTCTTGTATCCCGGAATCTCCGGATGTATTGATTAACCGATTCATCCTTCCCCTGTCGTAGGGCCACTAGGTCTACCAGATCTAATTCATAATCACCGGAAAAGAAGTGATCATGGAATTTTTGTTCTAACTCCCCCATGACAAAATAGAATTAGGAGGTAAAGTGGCATACCATGCGAAAGCGGTTCCTGTTAAAGACAATGAAAATAAATGCACGCGAAATGCTTCTGTGTCGGCCAATTCTCCTAACTGTGCTAAGAACTGGCCTATGTGTTCACGCGTGTTTTCTCCTTGGTCACCCGAAAATTTTGCGAATTTGGGTATCCCAGTTCCCTGGGGGTATGGGTGATGATCAAATTGGCTGTCATAAGGTTTCTGATATGATTGCCGCCCAGGCACCATGCTTACTCCGAGCTTATCTCGGAACGCCCCGGCTATTTCCTCCCTCACTATATCGATGGCAGCCGATGCGAGACCATCGGCTCTTTGGTTAAACATAGGTGCGGTTGGCTGGATATTAGCATGTTGTCTTTCCCCCATTGGTTTGAGCTATGTGGTGCATTGCCATTTGCCCTATATGGCTCATAGGATTGATCGTTCCTTTCCGGCCTTCTAGGCGGGCCTGGAAAGCTTTCCTGGGCTCTGGATTTTGTATTAATGGGCTGATGCATTGCATAGTGTGATGGAAGTGTTACTGGGACGGGTGAGGATTCAGGTAACAATCCTCGTCAAAAAGGTCATGCGCGGACTGTCCCAACATTGGCCCGGACCGTCCGTGATTATATGCGAACCGTCCGTCGTGGTATGCGGACGGTCCGATTGGGTAGTTTAGATTCTGTGCCATATGTTGTGGCTCGGGTGCATGTCTGGGTAACTCATTAAAAATGGGCCCGGCCGTTGCTGGCCCGGACGGTCCGTGCTCACGTGCGTACTGTCCAGGCATGTGCAGATCGACTGATTTACTGCCGATTTGCGGTTGCTCAGGGTATGTGTCCATCGGCATCCCATAAAGTGGTTGTGACTGGTCGTGACAACCTATAGCCGATGTATTACACGTGTTACCCCCTAATTCAACCTCGTGCGAAGGGAAATTTGCAATACTAGATTTATCAAATGCACGTACTAGTCTTCTATAATCGTTTTGTATACCCCCTATGATATTTTGCATTTGTTCTCGCTGTTCATCTACATAATTCTTAAGAGATTGTAGCTCATTTGTATTACTTACATTTGGGATATCTGGTGTGGGTCACAGCGAAGCCGGATCCGTCGCCCGTTGTCGGACGACTTTATTGTTCCTGTCCACCTTGAAGTTGGCCAAGAACTTCGCCCTCGCCTCTTGAATCAGCTACTCCTTATGCTCCTCAAACTAGAGCTATTCGTCAGCCGGCAAGGTTTCCCAAGTCGGCTCTATAATGTTGCTGGGGGAGACTTCAGAACTATCCCTTGAACCGGCCATTGAGGGCCGATTTGATGGGTCTAGATGTGTTGTCCCCACCGGAGTCGCCAAAAAGTATGTTGACGCCTTTTCGGGCGCCAAACACTAAACAAGAACCAGCGGCGGTGCTCTCTGCACAGGCGTGGATGGTCCGCGGCCAGGGGCCGGCCGGTCCACGACTTGGCGCAGGGCTAGGGTTCCCTACCTGACGGCTGGATGGTCCGCGCGTGTGTAGGGGGCAGCGAAGGTCAACGGTAGTGCCTGGATCTCGCCCCCGAGAGGGACCCCGTCGGGGAGGAGACATCCTAGGTGTTGTCTAGGCTCGAGCGGACCGACCTAGACTCCTCTAATCGACATAGAGTTGAAGAGAAGTGGAGAATTTGGGGATTGAGAGGCTAAACTAGAACTAGACTAGAACTACTCCTAATTGTACAAGAAATAAATGCGAGATAAAAGTGTTATTGATTCGATTGATGATTCCAAATCGGCCGTATACCTCTCTATATAGGAGGGGGCTGGATCCTTTACAAACTAATCTCCTGAGCTAATTCCGTGAATCTAGCTAACAACCGTAGAACAAAACTCGGAGCCCTAATCTGCTCTGCGCACGCGCGGACCATTCGGCCCACAGACGCGGACCGTCCGCCGCTCATTTTGGAGCTCAACATATACTTTTGTGATTTGTTTGACTGTTTCATTGATGTTTGTCCAGTGACACGACAGGAGGTCATGTTTGTCCAGTGATGTCTTAGACACATATCATCTCTAATTCTCTATTATTTGTTATCGTACCGTGCTACGTCAACAAACAAGTTATTTATATTTATAGATATATCTATATTTATACCACTATATATATATATAGTGATCCACAACTTTAAATAAACATAAAGCCACCCACCCAACAAATAGACCTGGGAAACCAACACATTAAAAATAAATGAACAAGATCATATCTAAATTTTTTCTTTCTTTTACTCACATCCAAGGAACGATATTCACCAGATCATCACTCGTCCTCACGCTCGCACCCCACAAGTACATGTGCTCCCACTGCACAAACACTGCATGGGCGGGATACTTTTTTATTTATTTTCTTTGTTTACATCCATGTCAATACATTTCTTTTTATCGTACATTATAGGCATCCTAAATGTCACACCCGGTTTCAGGGGTCCAAAACTCGGGCGCGAACTTCACTAAGTGTGTTAGGATCAAGTCTCACACATATGATGACTCATGGTATAGAAACGAATATCACATATTTAATATATAATGGAGTTCTGTACAAAATAGTAAATAATTATATCATACGAAGACAATGATCCAGCAATAACAGTTAACTGGTAGATGATGGCCTATACCACTCACGAACTCATCACATCATCCTTCATAAGCCTCATCCTGCGGTACCTGTTTTTGACCTGGGGGATGTGAGTACAGCAAGGGTGAGCTCACATACGTTCATCGCTCAACAAGTTGTGGGGAATAATGTGCATGAACTCACCAAAAGTGGGAGCTCATGTGAAGTGTAAGACTTACTAAAGGAGATGGTTAAAGCTGAGCATTGCTTTTAAAGTTGGTTAAAATTTTATTAACAATTACTAAGTATAAGTAGATACCAACTCAATTAAGTAAGAGATCAAAATTGATAATAATACCTGCGATGCAATGCATATGACAGATTGAGTTTAGTTCCATAAATTAATCATGCGAGAGTCCTGAGTCGCTCTTGGCCATGAGCACAGCTGATATACCCGTTTTACACTCTATAGAGGTTGCGCCCTTTATCCACAAGTCGTGTATCTCGTCTAGCCAGGGTTTACAATACCCTTAGACACTTCCAAGGTGAATGGCTCGGGATCCACTACGAGGGCTTTACAAAGTTCCACTAGTTTCAAAAAACCCGCTATGATTTCTGAGAGGGCAATATAGGAATCCCTCGTACGAAAAGCCATCGCAGCATGATCAACCCGTGAACCTCCCTATACACAGCTCCTCTACCACCCTTGCCCCTTTCGGATAAGGTAGTCCTCCACTAGCTTTCCTAATTAGTCAGCCAAGGGCGTGCCATTCCACCCTTGTGGTAACACGGATATCTCAAGTTAAGCTCTATGTTCCAATTAACACAATGATCTTGTCATGAACAATAATTAAAACAACAACATAACTGGAACATGATCATAATATAACATTAATCTCTCAAAACCAGGTAGAGCAATAGCAAAACTACCTAATAGTTTATTTGTCTGCAAGGGGTGGGGTAAACAAGACTAAGAAAACCTATTAGGTCCCATCAAATTAACCTGAGCATGTCAAAGTGATTACTAAGAACATTATTAGGTAAAGAAGAGTGATCAAGGGCACAACTTGCCTTAGACTCAAGATTCCTAGGTACCAACTTGGTCTTCAAGTGACTTGTAACCTCGCTGCTATTGGTAGCAATACAAATAAATATGGTATAGGAAAAATTAATATCACACCATACATAAGAGCAAATTACATAATAATTCTACGCGTTGTAACAAGATCCTAGGTTCAAGAACCACTAAATTCGGAGTTACGGTTATAAAGTTATGATTTTTCTAAAGATTTAGGTGTTTAGATAATAAACAAGTTAAGTGCAAAATTTTATCCTATGTGTCATAACAAAATAAAGTTACTAGATGATAAACAATATTACTGTGAATTTAATGCAACTGGAATGAATCAAAAAAGAGTTAAAATGAGTTACTTATCAATTAAACAAGTTTCTAGAATTATTTTGAAAAACCATTTTCTATATTAATATACTCATTTATTTAACCTATGGATTGTGTGCATAAATTCCATAAAGCCTTGGGTCAAATTCATAAATATCGAAGACTCAGGTTTTAATTATTTCCTAACTGGTTGTATGGCAGGTTGATTTGAAAGAAACCCGAGGGCCTCTTTATAAAGATAGACATGGTGAATGGGTACGATGGATTTCTAGCCGTGGGATCCAAATCCGACAGCAGGGATCAGAGACTTATCTCACCTGAACCGGTATTCTATCACAACGATCGAATCTAAAATCAACGCTCGAGATTAAAGGATCCCGCGATCTGATCTCGGTCAGCATATACGAGATCAACGACTACGATTTTCGATCACGATGGGGTATTTGAGATTCAATCGTGAGCGCTCATTACTGGATCGACGGTCAGGGCCGTTTCTCCCCGTACGATCCTATTCACGCTGGAACGGGGCTGCGGCATCCTGCCCGCGGTGGCAGGCCCACCAGCGAGCGGTGGCGGCTGCGAGGCTATGGATGAAATGAGTCTTCGATTGATGGCTTAATATGTTATGGTGGCATATATTTATATAGGCTGGGAGGTGGGTGGTTACATGATTGATCTAATCGATACTCATATGTTACAATCATATCCTATATATTAGGAACTCTAACAAAACTCGAAACCAAATATGTTACATGATAGATCTAATCTAGTACTTATCTGTTATAATCCTATCCTATCTATTAGGAACTCTAACAAACTTGAAACCAAATCTGTTAGATGATAGATCTATTCTGATACTTATTTGTTACAATCATATCATATCTGTTAAGAACTTTAACAAACTCGAAACCAAATCCGTTTGCGCAGTGTGAGAAGTTTGGCCTGCGCAGGTAAGTGAAGTCTTATATATATATATGTTTTTAGTTCCTTGCTTACTTCAGATTAAATTCAATTTAGTTTGAAATTCACACTCAAATTTGAAATGCTCAAGGAAATAAAACTCTAGCATGAGATGCCATAATATTTATCTAATATATTTATTTATTATCCTATTTGAGCAGATGATTCTAGGTATGCAAATTCACGCATAAATAGTTTATTTTGGAGAAAATAATATTTCTATTGTATTGTTTCTATAAAGATTTGATTTTAACTTAATCCCTTTTTAAAAAGGTACTTATAAATCAATAAATATATAATATATGTATATTTAAAAGAAAGATTAACTAAAATCATGTATGCATACTTTTGTGAGGTATTTGTTAAAAATCCCTTTTTGCTTTAGGAGATGTAGCTTCAAAAATATTATTAATAGACTCTTTTGATTGTCTTATTCATTGATTTTTTTAAACCTCAAAATAGAATTTAGGTGTTACACTAGATTTGTGTGCATGTAGCATAAAACATATTTTTACGCAGTGTACAAATTGCATAAATACCTACATCGTCTAGCATAATTAGTATCAGTATATATCATAAACTGGTTCTAAGAAGCCTAGATGCATGGTTGTTGGAGCGATCACTATATTTATGATGTCATCCAATTTTTGCACACATGGCAGTGGAACAAAATGTCATTCCAAAAATTTGCGCACATGCAATGAAAACTCCCACGATCTACCTAATTATCGAATCTACCATAAAAATAGAATTTTCATGCATGCGCCTACGCGTGGTGAACATGGTCCAGCGGTTGGACGGGGTTTTTACGCTATCTCTATGAAACTATTTACGATATTTCTATGAAACTATTTACTCTATTTGCAAAAAAAATATAGCCACAAATTATGGCGTGCGTCCCACGCAGGAGTGGGTGTTGGGCCGGAGGTTCGTTTGATGCGTGTGGGGAGGTTTTGACCTAGTGCATGGTTGGGTGGACACGTCCAACCGCATGCGTCTGGTTGTTGGGCACGATCCAGAGGACGACTAGGGCTTACTGTAACTATTGGAATCCCTTCCATATATGTGTGTATCAAGAGAAAAGGTGAATACTAATAGTAATATATAGTCTTCGCCTTTTTATTTGGAAAATTTGAATAAAATAAATATGCAACTAACTACTTTCTACTATGAATACATCTAACTTAGAATTATGGCGTGGACGAAGACTTCTTCCATAGTAGTGGAATACTTGAAAGGGAAATAGGGTCAAACCTTTTCCTAAATGTTTTTTGGTGGTTGAAATGCCCAACACAAATAATTGGACTAACTAGTTTGCTCTAGATTATATATTCTACAGGTTGCTAAAGGTTCAATACAAACCAATAAAGAGATCCAAGTTAGGGTTCAAAACAAAGGAGCAAAAGAAACCGAAGAGAACCCTGGTCTGACGCATCGGACTGTCCGGTGTGCCACCGGACAGTGTCCGGTGCACCAGGGGCCATACAGACTGAACTCTTCAACCTCGGGTTTCTCAGGCGCCGCTCCGCTATAATTTACCGGACTGTCCGGAGCACCAAGCTGAGCAACGGCTCCCAGCGCAATGGTCAACTCCAACGGTCACCTGCAACGTGAACAGTGCACGAACAGTTCGCGCAGAGTCAGAGCAGCGCCAGAAGGCGCACCGGACAGTGAATAGTGCCTGTCCGGTGCAGCACCGGACTGTCCGGTGCCCCAAGATGTCAGAGCTCTAATGGTCGAAACCGTCAGAACCCTAACGGTTGGATGACGTGGATGGCGCACCAGCGCACTGGACTGTCCGGTGCGCCCATCGACAGACAGCCTCCCCAACGGTTGGTTGGTGGTTGGGGCTATAAATACCCCCAACCACCACCACTCCAAGCATCCAAGTTTTTTCAGATATCTCATTCAATACAAGAGCTAGTGGGAATCAAAACAAGACACAATTCAATAGAATCAAAGCCTCTCCAAGTCCCAAATCCACTCCAAAAAATAGTGACTAGAGAGAGTGTTTTGCTCGTGTTCTTTGAGCTCTTGTTCTTGGATCGCTTTCTTCCTTCCTCATTCTTGTTCCCAAGTGTTTTGTAAGCAAGGCAAGAGACACCAATTGTGTGGTGGTCCTTGCGGGGTCTAAGTGACCCATGAGAATTAAGGAGAAAGCTCACTTGGTCTAAGTGACCGTTTGAGAGAGGGAAAGGGTTGAAAGAGACCCGATCTTTGTGACCACCTCAACAGGGACTAGGTTATTGGAACCGAACCTCGGTAAAACAAATCACCGTGTTATCCACTCTATTCTTTGGTTGATTTGTTTTTTTCCCTCTCTTTCGGACTCGGATTTATTTCTAATGCTAACCCCGGCTTGTAGTTGTGTTTAAAGTTGTAAATTTCAGTTTCCGGCTATCCACCCCCTCTAGGCGACTTTTAATACTTGATCTTTGAATACAACCTGGTTATATAAAAACCCTAGGTATAAGTTGTCTCGAATTACCAGGATAGCATCCAACAAGAGGAGTCCTTCCTTTATTTCTATTAGCTATCATTTTCCAAATAAACAATATATTAAATTTGTAAATCATCCTTCAATATATTTCGGAAAGGTTGAAAACTAAGTGATAATGGCTTTGTGAAATGTGGATTGTAGGATGTTAATAGGTAAAAGGATATGGGTTGGTTTAATATATTTTTTTTCGAAATAACTCAATCCTTTCTGCTAAGACCTGCATAAAAATATGACGCTGATGTTAGGAAAGCTAAAGCAACAGTGGGCACTGCTAATTCCTCATGGGGTAACTATAATTTTCCAAGGTAAAAGAGCACCTGACCAATTAGTAGAAAATGTGTTGTGTGTTTTATACACTTTGGTATCTTTTTTTTCACTATCTTGTTACCTATGAATATGTGAACGATTACAAATGTAGTATCCATAAAAATATTGTCTAGCGCTTGTTGGTAACACTGAAAGGGAAAAAATGTTGTGAAGTATTATTGACAAACAACATATGCTTGATATATACTAGAAAGTTTGGCATCATGGACATAAGTTTTTTTTCTTTTAGCATGTGTGACTGTTTTTTTTTGGAAGATTGTCTACACCGTGCACACATGAAAAAGAGTGATATATAGCTTGCTATCGTATTCTTGATTCTGATGGGGAGTTGAAGGAAGTCACATCGCGGATCTTCAGCTGATGGCTCTGACCCCAGAGACGATGGTGACTCAGTTAGAAGTGATGGCATCATAAACGATTTTTCCTGGTTGGCGTCGATGAAGAGATTCTAGAGATCTATGTGACATAAAAGTGTCTTGGCAGTGGTTGTCAGTTTGTCACAATTTGTCTTGTCCCCTGCTTCCACCCAAACGGGTTCTAGATCAGAGAGAGCTGCAGTTGCTGATAGTGATAGCTGATCAATAATAAGTTCAGACAGTTATAATCCAAATGAATTGTCCACCTCTCCATTACCTAGCTTAAACTTTTAGATTAAGAATATTGATGCATGCAATTCAATATCCGTATGTTTGGTTACTCGCACCGTCTCGTCTCGGACCATCATATGTGTTGACTATGTCTGAGCTCATGTAATACCCAATTTGTAAGAGATAATATTAAAGGAGAAAATTTATGTTCCTTTATTTATGTGTGTGTGCTATATCTACATACCATCACACGTAAACATCATATTTAAAACAAATGATTAATAAAAGATGCTACTAAATCATGCATTATGCTGAGATTTCCTTTTGTGTGCATATTGTGACAATATAAAATAATAATGTGACAAGAAATATATTAAAGTCCAAAGTGGAATTTAAAATCTAAAAGAAATTATAGAATTTAGAAAAGAGAAGGTAGAAATATTATAGAACACAAAAATAAATCCAAGACCAAACTCATTCCACTAAAGTGTTCCATTTGAACATTTGAATTTAGTACAAATTTTGAGGAGGAATCGGATTTCAAATATAGGTTTGAAAGTAAAAAGAAAACAAAAAGGAAATTAAAATAGAAAATAAAATAAATGGGGTGAGCTTACTATAGGCCCGGTTTCCCCTTTTAGCCCACTAGGGGAGCAACTCGCGCGCCAGCCCATCTCCACCGACTCTGCGGCTGGCCGACCGACCCATGGGTCCCGCATGCAACCTCACCGATTCGTGCTGCTCGCCGCTGGCACCCGTTGTCGCGTGGGACGCATGTTGTCATCCCCCACCTCCGCTCGTTTCGGAACCGCGCCGCCACGACCGCGTCCTCCGCAATTCGGGGACCCAACGACATTTCTGTGATTCGCTCGACGTCATCCGACTGCGCTTCACCTTATATAGCTCGGTCAACCCCTCTTTCCTTTCCCCTTCTTCCCATCCACGCCATGCGCCCTTGCTGGGCAAATCCATCGCCGCGTCGCACTTGACCGTCGTCAACCGTTGAGGCGGGCCGCCGAAGAAGTACTGCGGGTATCCGCCATCGCACGCCGTGGAGACCTGGAGCTTTGCTTCGGAGAATCCTCGACCAGGGCGCTGCGAATTGCTCATCGCAGTTGCCGCGCCGCCGCGACTCCGCATAACTACGTGGACAGCATCGCCCGAGCACCAATTTGGGGTAAGAAACATGTAATTGATTTCGTCACGCCTTGTTTTACCTATACGCCTCGGGTTTCATCGGGTGGCAGCATTTGGGCACGTGTTCGCCTAGGTCTGGCCATCCTCCGCCGCGGGGTCGGGGCGACGCCGCCGTCTCGTTCAGCCAGGGGAAGGGGATGGTCGCTGCGCCGTAGATCCGTTAGTGGACGGCTTTGATTAGATCCTAGGATACCTCTTCTATAATACCCACTTTGTAAGAAAAGTCTAAAAAGAGAAATTTTATTCCTTTATATATATGGTTGTTATCTATATTTGTTATTTCATGTGAACACCACATATAACAAATAAATAAATGACAAAAGACACCCAAAAAATATACATGCATCATACTGGGATTTTATTTTGTGCATTTCGTGACAACATAAAATAATATGAAAGGAAATATATCAAATTCTCTAAAGGAGAATTCAAGAATTTGAGCAAGAGAAGAAAGAATACTAAACAAAGATAAAGAAAATAAATATAAAGAAATTAGTTAAACCTTCCTATTTGGGTTCAACTTGTACATTTAAAAATGAATATAAGTTCACAGATTAAAATTGAATTCAAATTTGAATTCTAGAAATTGAAAAGAGAAAGAAAAGGGAAAGAAAATATAAAAGAAAAAGAAAAAATGGGGATGCCACATACTGGGCCAATTCGGACTGCTCGGCCCACTCTCTTCATGTCTGTCACGCGACCCAGCTCTGGTAAAACTGTGCCTACGCCTAGCCCCCACTTGGCAGCTTCACGCGCTCGCTCTGTGTACCGCTGACGTGTGGGTCCCTCGACCACCGGTCATCGTCTCCGCAAAAACGGCGCTGCGTGAACGGACCTCACCACTTCTTGCGCGAAGCTTCCGCCGGTTCCGCGCTTGCAGGGTTGTAGCACCTCAAAATCTCACTTTGAGAATTATGTAAAATTTTCCAAAGATTTTGAGTTAGAAGATGTTTTTTTAAAAAACTTTTGAAATCATATCTCCTAAAATATTTAAGCTAAGGTATATTTTAATAAATAATAAAGACTAGAAATTAGTGTCTTAATACACCTTATATAAGCATAATTGGTGAATTCAAAATCATTTTTATAGATATGTTAAAATAAATAAATAAATAAATAAAATTTTGGATTTGCAGTCATGATGAGTCTTTCTGTTCGTTCATTAAAACTTGAGTGTAAATTCAAAACCAAAAGTCAATTGAATTTGAAATTGAAAAAAATAGAAAAGAAAAATAAAAAAAAGAAAAAGGGAAAACACCTAGTTGGGCCTGGTTGCTGGAATTTGACCCACTTACCCCCGCGTGGGCGTGGCCCACCTCTCATCTCCACGCCAGCCTACACTTACTCCCGCACTGGTGCCTCTTACAAACGGGGCGCACAAGGCAGGCTTGTCGTCCAGCTCTGCCGACAGCTTGGGCCCGCGGCTCATTCTCTCGTTCCTTTCATATGCGCTCAGACTTACACTGCCTGATGGGGCCGCACTGTCAGCTCCTCGTTCTCCCTCTCACGTTACGTCCGCACCACTGCTGCGATGTCCGCCGCCAGGATCGCGCGGATATCGCTGGTCCGCCTTCGCTGAACAGACCGAGCTCCCTCACCAGTCGCCCGACTCCGCGCGTGTTTGCACCTTCGCCTTGTGTCACCGTTCTGCGGGCCCTCACGCACTGGACCATCTTCCCTCGCTCGGCCGCGCTCAACAAACCGCGCAGAAAAACTCGCATGGATCCTCGCCAACAGAATCACCTCGACCCATCCCTAGCTCGATAAATACATCCGCAACTCGCCCCTTAACAATCAAACAAAGAAGCTAATTACCACCGTGAAATTTGGGGGGAAATCGGGTCCTGACCACCGCATGATATCGCCGCTGTGATATCTTTGCCGCATCCTGATCGAGCCCTTGCATTGTGCCTTGGCGCTTCCTCTGGCCTGTGGGAGTGTGTCCGACGCCGCGCCGCTCGGAAATCCTTGACCGTGCCTCCAGAATTTCTCGTCGTAATTGCGGTGCCGCCATTCATCGTCGCGAGGTCTCTGCGCCACTCGACTGCCAGTGAGTATCCCTGGACCACGTTCTCCGGACACTTATCTTCATCTAGCGCCTATCGGACCTCATAATAGGGCACCAGAACCCAGAATCGCTACGCTCCGGCGGCAATCCGCCGCGTTCTACGGGCGGCGTCGCCGTGACCATCGACGTGGATGGGAGTTGGTACTGGAGCCGTGGATTCGAGTTTCGGCGGCCAGGATTAGATAGGCGAATACCCTTTCGCCTAATAGATCGGAGCCGTAGATTGGATCGGACGGCTAGAGTTAGATCCTGATCCATTAAAATCTAGCCGTCGAATTTTAATCCAATGGACGCTATTTCGCATCGGATCGTTATGATGTTTGGACTAATCTGCGCCGTCTATCGTGGATCTGATGGCTCAGGCGGGCGGATACCCCTTTGCGCGTACTCTTCACAAAACTCCCCTCGGGTTTCAATAGAATCAACCTGCTGTCCATATATGGGTTAATCTGAGTCTAGGGAATGTTTATATGTTGGCCCCTTTACTATACTGAATTTGATGCGCAGTTCAGAAGGATAATGAAAATATAAAATTAATTATAGAAATTGGTTTTAATACAAAAATAAATCCATAAACTTATTTAATTCATAACTAATTCATTTTAGCTCCTTTTTGACCCATTCCAGTTGCAATAATTTTGTATTAATATTGTTTATCAACTAGTAACACTGTGTAGCCATGTAACTTAGATTAAAATTGTTCACTTGAATTAGTCTATGCAAGGCATTAAATAACTTCAGAAATTCATAACTCAATAACCATAACTCATTTTTGATCTATTCTAGTTGCATCAGTCTCAAAATAATATTTATTATCATCTGGTAACTTTGTTTTGTCATGAAATATAGGATTAAATGTTGCACTTAGTCTATTCTATATTTAACCACGTGGATCTTTGGAAAACCATAACTTCATAACCGCAAGTCCGAATTTAGTAATTCTCGAACCCACGATCTCGTAGCAGCGCGTAGAATATTATTACGCAGTTTATTCTTATGTTTGGTGTGATGTTAATTTTGCCTATATCATGTTTGTCTATTTGTATTGCTACGATTAGCAGCGAGGTTCCAAATCTGAAGATCATCCTAGTGCCTGGAAATCTTGATTCCCAGGCAAGTTATGCCCTTGATCACTTCCTTTTTACCCAGTCATGTTCTTATTAATCATAATGATATGCATAGGTTAATTTTGATGGGACCCAATAGGTTACCCTAGATTTGACTCTCTTTATACCTTGTTTCACCACTGGTTTTACTACTAAATTTTTGGGTAGTACATGATACTTGTAACACCCGGTTTTAAAGGACAAAGCCAGGTGCATCTCATACATGCGCCAGGAAGACAACATATATAATAACAGAGTGTATAGAGATAAATGTCATAAACCTCAGAGTATTTATTACAAAGCGGAAGTCTTATTACAAAATAAAATAATAAAGATAAAACGAACTAAGGATCGTCGGCGCCAATGTCGACTGAGAAACGCCACCTAGATCAGATCAAACTCCTCGATACTTGACTCCACTTGAAACCACCTGTTCTTCTCCTGTGGGGGGGGTGTGAGACAGCAAGAGTGAGCTCACATACGTTCATAGCTCAACAAGTCGTGGGGAATAATGTGGCATGAACTCACCAAAGGTGGGAGTTCATGTAGTGTAAGGCTGATCAATGAAATAAAGGCTGAAGCTGAGCATTGCTTTTATAAGTTGGTCAAAATTTTATTAGCAATTACTAAGTGTAAGTAAATACCAAACCATAGTAATAATAAGTAAAAGTAATAATAAAATAATCCCAAATGCAATGAAATGACAGGTTAAGTTTAAGTTCCATAATTTAATCATGTGAGGGTCCGAGCCGCTCATGACCGTGAGCACGGCTAGTATACCAGTTTTGCACTCTGCAGAGGTTGCGCATCTTTACCCACAAGTCATGTTACCCATCTGCCAAGAGATGGCCAATCCCATACACCTCTACCGAGGAGGCGAGGCAGGGTAACACTACGAGGCCTTTACAAAGTTCCACTAGCTTCAGACTACCCGCTACAGTTTATGGGAAGATCCAGTAAAGGGTTCCTGGCTGATAGCCATCGCAGCAAAATCAACCAGGGACCTCCCCGCACTGACCTCTCCCCTACTGCCCTTGCCCCTTTCGGGTAAGGTAGCCCTCCCCTAGCTTTCCTAGTTAATCAGCCAAGGGCGTCCCATTCCACCCTTGTGGTAGCACTGTTTTCCCGGGTGGTCGCTCCATGTTCCCATTAACATAATGATCTTAACATGAACAAGGAATAATAAAACAGATAACAATAAATAGTATAACAATGAGTGATGAATATCTCTATACCCAAATCCACATAAAGCAATAGCATGTACTACCCAAAACTTTAGTAGTAAAACCAGTGGTGAAGCAAGGTATAAAGATAGTCAAATCTAGGGTATCCTATTGGGTCCCAGCAAAATTATCCTATGCAGATCATTATGAATAATAAGAACATGAATGGGTAAAAGAAGTGATCAAGGGCACAACTTGCCTGGCACTTGAGATTCCAGGTACCAACTTGCTTTTCAGATGACACGTGTCCTCGCGCTAGACGTAGCAATACAAGCAGACATGGTATATACAAAATTAACATCACACCAAACATAAGAATATAGTGCATAATAATGATCTACACGTTGCTACGAGACTAACGCAACTTGAACGGATCAAATCGGAGTTAAAACGGAGGAGTTATGAATTTCCTAAGGTTTTATGTATTTGATATAAGATTAAGTGAAAGAATAATTTTAATGTGTTTGTCATGTCAGAACAGAGGCACTAATGGGTAGACAATATTATTACAAAAATTTAGAAAGTGGAATGGATCAATTTGGACTTAATATGAATTTTCTATGGATTTAACAATATTCTGGAATTGTTTTTATATTAAAAATTCAATTTCTAATTCAATTTCTCTGTTTTTCTTATAATCTGGACTGTGCCTCAAATACAGGAAACTGCAGGGTCTCTGGAGCAAAATTTCCTAAGACACAGAGCACCCACGTAGTGGACCGCGGGTTGATTTCTTTTAATCACAGGGTCTCTTTAGCAAAAGTTGAAGGCCGAAGGGGGTATCGGTGAATCAGAGCCGTTGGATCGAGCACCAGCGGTCCAGATTAGATCGCATTTTCCCCAAAGCGCTACGTCAGGATAGCCGCCGGATCCCGCATCTACGGCACATATTCTAAATACACGTGATCAACCCGAGGCCATCCGATCACGATCCGACGGACACAGTCAAAACCCGAAAGGATACGCTACGAGATGCGTTGGATCGGCAGTGAACGATCGTGATTTAAACATCCGAAGGGGGGGGTAAATCCATGTTCTAATCGCAGTCGTACGTTACCAATCGGACGGTCCCTGGTTATCTTCTACCCCACCGGTTCTCTCTTTTATTTTTCCAGTCAGCCGCCGCGGCCGAGCGCCATAGTCGCGCTAGCGAGCAGTTCCAAGCTCGCCATCCGAGCCCTAACTTTCACCCGAACTACCCCGCTCGTACCCTACGCATCCATGTCCAGCAAGCAGGGAAGGAAAACTCACCCTGGTGAAGTTGCAACCGCGCAGATCCGACCACCGTTCGCTGAGGGAGTCCTTGCCGAGACCCTGGACCAAGCCTGCCACACCGTCAACACCAACCGCGGCGTCGGCGCTCGGTGAGGCAATCGATCCGAAGGGACAGGGCAGCGGCCCACCGACGACCACCCAAAACCCGCCCCGCCGCGCTCCTTTCTCTCTCTCACCGACGGCGCCGAGCGCTAATGGCGACGGGGCTTCCTCTTCTCCCTCTGGACGTAACTGGACAAACAGGGGAAGGGTAATGCGGTGGCACGGCTCGACTTAAACTACTGGCGAGTTGACTGTCCGCACATGGCGCTCGGGTCGCTACAACGATCTCCGTTCTTCGTGGTTCGCGCGGTCGACGGCGCCTATATTTACGCCATGGCGTCGAGCGTGGATGAGGTCAAGGCGCAGCGGGTCCCACGAACCAGTGCCGACGGGTGGATTTGGAGCGCGCGAAATCCGGATGAGGGTTGGAGCCCGCGCGTTGGTGCCTAAAGGATCTGGCGGCGTCTGCTCCAGCGTGGAGAAGAGAAGGCCGCACCGCGGGCCCTCGGTTCGGCGACAGAGCGCGGAAGGGAGACGGATGGGGAGTTGGGCTGACAGCCAGGCCCCACCAGGCGGTGAATGAAGGGGCACGGATACGAAGCGAGAGCGCTGGCGATGTAGGTCCATGAGGCAGCGACAGGAGGCGATGGGGGGGGGGGGGCTCGCGTGAGTTGGGCGTGGGCCAGAAGCAGGTTTCGGGCCCAAGAGGTGATTTTTTTTATTCCTTTTATCATTTCTATTCCCAATTATAAATCAACTTCAAACTTAAGGATACTAAACTTAAGTCTCCTTTTTATTTATTTCAAAGAAGTCATTTATTTGAATGTATACTAAACTTAAGGATTTATCCGAAGTTGGATATTTAATGCTTATTTATAGGAAGATGTTTGGATAATATTTTTAGCAGGATTTCTTTAGTAAAACATCTTAAAGTGTTATTTATATAGTTCATGAGAGGAACACTTCTCATCCTATCGTCATTCTATTATTTATTTGTTCTGGTAATTTGGCTAGCTTACTTATTGAACATTCAAAAGCATGAGAAATCCAAAAAGGTTTCAAAATTCCCTAAAGCAAAATCTTGAATTTATTTTCCTATTATATATTTTTTTTAACCAATTTTTGGTCTTACAAATCCTACCCCCCTTAAAAATAATCTCGTCCTCGAGATTTAAGAAGAACTAGAGAAAAGGTGGGGAAAATCTATGCGAAGCTCTTCTTCTCTTTCCCAAGTTGCTTCATCTTCACTGTGGTGACTCCATTGAACCTTGCACATCTTTATCACCTTATTCCTTGTAACTCGAGTTAAAGTATCCAAAATCTTGATCGGGGACTCCGTGTAAGTCAAATCACCTTGAACACTGAGCTCTTCCATTGGTAACTGTTCCTCGGGGACACGGAGGCACTTCTTAAGTTGGGACCCATGATATACATTATGCACATCAGATAGATTATCTGGTAGCTCGAGTTGGTATGCCATCTCCCCAACTCGCTTTAAGATCAAGAAAGGTCCAATGAAGCGAGGGGACAACTTTCCTTTAACTTTAAATCTCCTCATACCACGAAGTGGTGACACTTTGAGACACACATAATCTCCTTCTTCGAATTCTAGTGGTCTCCTTCTATTATCAGCATAGCTCTTTTACCTGGTCTGAGCTACCCTCAAATTCTCTCGAATTATATGAACTTGTTATTCTGCCTCTTGAATAAGTTCAGGTCCAAAGAACTGTCTTCCCCTAGTCTGATCCAATATAGGGGAGTCCTGAACTTCCCGCCATACAGTGTCTCAAACGGTGACATCTTCAGACTGGTCTGGCAACTATTATTATATGAGAACTCAGCATAAGGTAGACTCTTGTCCCAACTACTACCATGCTGAAGGGCACAAGCTCTCAACATATCTTCCTGTACTTGGTTAGTCCTTTCGGTCAGTCCATCAGTCTGAGGTAGGCCAAACTAAAATTCAACTTCGCATCCGTATCTCATGAAAACTTTTCCAAAATCTGGAGGTAAACTGTGATCCTTTATCCAAAATGATCTTCGATACACCATTTAGAGA
>JAOPSE010002051.1:0-101907 GCA_029449295.1 Zea luxurians | reverse complement strand
TAAATGATTACAACCATGATATGTGTGAAATGTCTTGCGGTACCTGACAAAAAATTCATTACCGATAATATCCATGTCCAACTAGTTCTGTATTCGATACACAACTTTTCGTATTTGTATCTAAGAACATTCGTATTCGTATTCGTATCCGAAGCTATTTGTATTCGTATTCGAATCCGAATAAAATATAAAAACAAATATGGTTTTAGTGATATCCGTCCGTATTCGATCAGGTTACATCCCTACCTTCGACGAATCCGAGGCGCTGGAAGGAATTTGACGATTTAGAAAGCCACACGATGCATAGACGCTACTATGGACTCAAACTCTCACTTCGGCGCCTCGACAGCCATTAAGCAGTTGAAGGTCACGTCGTCACCTAGTCGTGACCTTTCTCTGCCCTTACAACTCCTCCTCCATCCTGAGTATTCCCTTCTGCAGGAACCCTACCCGCCGCCTCTAAGAACCTTCGGAATGGAGCGTACTCCTCCTGTCGAAGTCATAGCTGAGGCGTACGACTCGCTCGTGCAGCTGTCATAGATGCAGCTGAGGCTCATTCCGCGGCCATCATTGCGGAGAAGGAGGCAAGCGTTATTGTGCAATATGTAGTCATTGCCCACGACAAGGTTGAAGGAGTCATCGAATCAGTGAAGAACTCAACCTTTGTTTATGCTAATATTTCTCTATCCCGTTTATTTTCTTAGAGATCCCCAATGGGTGATGAGATGCGCGGCCTATAGGGTGCTACATGCAGTAGAAGAATTTTAAAAGGGAGCTAGCTAGTGGTTAGGGTTTGTTAACCAATTAGTAATGCATAATTCTGTAACTGTATAATGTGTGAAGAAATGGGAAGGGAGGTAGCTACTGTTTGTCCAGTGTGGGTTTGTTCACCGATTAGCAATGCATAATGTGTTGTATAATGTGTCCCTTTCTGTATAATGTGTTGCTAGTGTTTCCTTATTTTTGTTTACCATAACAATCTATTTTGTATAGGACAATGTTGATTTCAAGTATCATGTTAGCATTAAGAATTCTCTGTGATACGCTATTCAAGAGAAGAGGAGGCAATCAACACTGTTGCATACCATTAATTCTATATGTTCTAGTATCCCAGAAGTTGAGGGGCAAGATAGGAAAGGTTGTTGGCCATCTTGACCATGTATGAAGATGCTCGAGAAGACTTCTATTGTTTGCCAACAAGATTTGGATAATAAGTATCCTAGTTGGGACCTTTTTGATCCCTTCGGATGTTGATGAGTACCTGAAAGTCGCCTAGAGGGGGTGAATAGGCGAGACCTGAAATTTACAACTTTAAACACACACTACAAGCCGGGGTTAGCGTTAGAATTAAATTCAAGTCTAAAGAGAGAGGAAAACAAATCAAACAAGAATCGAGTGAACACGGTGATTTGTTTTACCGAGGTTCGGTTCCAAAGAACCTAGTCCCCGTTGAGGAGGTCACTAAGACCGGGTCTATTTCAACCCTTTCCCTCTCAAATGGTCACTTAGACCGAGTGAGTCTTCTTCCTTAATCTCACAGGTCACTAAGACCCCGCAAGGACCACCACACACTTGGTGTCTCTTGCTTCGCTTACAAAGCACTTGAGAATAAGAATGGAAAAAGAAAAAGGCCAAGCCAAGCAAAAGAGCAACAAAGGAACACAAAAACACCCTCTCTCAAGTCCCTAATGGAATTGAGTTGATTTGCAGCCTTAGAGATAACTCAATCTATTTTGATGTGTCTTGGAGTGGAGTCTTTTGTCTTGTATTGAATGAGATGTTTGGAATGCTTGGATGGATATGAATGAGGTGGTTTGGGTATTTATAGCCCCCAACCACTTCCATAGCCGTTGGGAAGGCTGCTGGCGATGGGCGCACCGGACAGTCCGGTGCGCCACCGGACTGGCACTGTTTCTTGTCCGGTGCGCCGCCACGTCACTTAACTGTTAGGGTTCTGAGCTAGTCGACCGTTGGAGCTTTTGTCTTCTAGCTGCACTGGACAGTCCGGTGCCACACCGGACAGTCCGGTGCCCCTCTGACTTCGCTGCTCTGATTTCTGCGCGGCACTGTGCTGCATTGTTCACTTGGCAGAGTCGACCGTTAGCGCGCAGGGAGTCGTTGCTCCGCTGGCTCATCGGACAGTCCGGTGGCACACCGGACAGTCCGGTGAATTATAGCGGAGCGCGCCCTGGAATTCCCGAGAGTGGCTAGTTTGAAGTCGTATGGCCTAGTGCACCGGATACTGTCCGGTGCGCCAACTTTTAGCACACTCCGTTTCTTTGCTCCAATAAAATTGTGTCCCTAATTTGGTTCTTTTCTTGGTTTGTGTTGAACCTTATGCACCTGTAATAGATGATTTCTAGAACAAACTAGTTAGACCATGTGTTTGTGATGATTATCAACCACCAAATTGGTTAGGAAATGGTTAACCCAATTTCCCTTTCAATCTCCCCCTTTTTGGTGATTGATGCCAACACAAACCAAAGCAAATATAAAGTGCAGAAATGTAACTAGTTTGCTTTTAGAATGTGCATAGGTTACTTGGAGTTAAACCAATTGAAAATCTTACTAAGTATTAATGGATTGCTTTTTCTTTTATTTAACATTTTGGACCACTTTTGCACCACATGTTTGTTTTTGCAAATTCTTTTTGAAAAATATTTTCAAAGTCTTATTGCAGATAGTCAAAGGTATATGAATAAGGTTGCAAGAAGCATTTTCAAGATTTGAAATTTCTCCCCCTATTTTAAATCCTTTTCCTTTGACTAAATATAAACTCCCCCTGAATGAAATTCTCCTCTTAGCTTTCAAGAGGGTTTTGAGATAGATATCAATTTGAACTTTTACTTTCACAAATCAAGTGAAATGAGGATACCAATTGATACCTGTCGGCGTTCCGAGACCGGGGGGTCCCAAAGCTGACAAGTGAATGTCGCTGCGTGCCCCAGCCCAGATGGGTCGACGCGAGGCCGAGCGCGAAGGGGGAAGTGAGGTGGCCAGAGATGGGCGTGAGAGAGGTGGAAATCCCGCGGCCTTCGTGTTCGTACCCGCGCCCAGGTCGGGTGCGCTTGCAGTAGGGGGTTACAAGCGTCCACGCGGGAGAGGGAGCGAGCGGCCTCACGCGAGCGCCTGTCCCGTCCTCGTCCCAACGCGGCCACCTTCTCTAAGAGGGCCCTGGTCCTTCCTTTTATAGGCATAAGGAGAGGACCCAGGTGTACAATGGGGGGTGTAGCAGAGTGCTACGTGTCTAGCGGGGGAGAGCTAGCGCCCTAAGTACATGCCATTGTGGCAGCCGGAGAGATTTTGGCACCCCTGCTGGCGTGATGTCGTGGCCGTCGGAGGAGCGCTGGAGCCTGGCGGAGGGACAGCTGTCGGAGCTGTGGAGTCCTTGATGACGTCCTCTTGCTTCCGTAAGGGGGCTGAGAGCTGCCATCGTCACTGAGTATGTGGGGCGCCATCATTGCCTATCTGGTGGAGCGAGCCGGATGGGACGCCGGTCTTGTCCCCCGTGGCTCGAGTTAGCTCGGGGTAGGGTGATGATGGCGCCTCCTGTTGACGTGGCCGGTCCGTGCCCTAGGTTGGGCGATGTGGAAGCTCCTCCGAAGCGGAGGTCGAGTCTGTCTTTCGTGGCCGAGGTCGAGTCCGAACCCCTGGGTCAGGCGAGACGGAGGTCGTCGGCTGAGGCTAGAGCGGAGTCCGAGCCCTGGGGTCGGGCGAAGCGGAGTTCGTCGTCCTTCTGGGGCTGAGCCCGAGTCCGAGCCCTAGGTCGGGCGGAGCGGAGTTCGTCGTCTTCTGGGACTTAGCCTGAGTCCGAGCCCTGGGTCGGGTGGAGCGGAGTTCGCCGTCTTCCAGGACTTAGCCCGAGTCCGAGCCCTGGGTCGGGCGGAGCGGAGTTCGCCGTCTTCCGGGACTTAGCTCGAGTCCGAGCCCTGGGTCGGGCGAAGCGGAGTTCGCCGTCTTCTGGGACTTAGCCCGAGTCCGAGCCCTGGGTCGGCAGAGCGGGGTTCGCCGTCTTCCGGGACCTAGCCCGAGTCCGAGCCCTGGGTCAGGCGGATCGGAGTTTCCTATGGCACCTGCGGCCAGGCCTGACTGCCTGTCAGCCTCACTCTGTCAAGTGGCACCACAGTCGGAGTGGCGCAGGCGGCGCTGTCTTCCTGTCAGGCCGGTCAGTGGAGCGGCGAGGTGACGGCGGTCACTTCGGCTCTGTCGACTTCAGGGCACGGCATCAGGATAAAAGGCGTCAGGCTGCCTTTGCATTAAATGCTCCTGCGATTTGATCGGTCGGCGCGGCGATTTGGTCAGGGTTGCTTCTTAGCGAAGACAGGGCCTCGGGCGAGCCAGAGATACGTTAGCCGCTTAAGGGGGGCCTCCGGCGAGGCGGAGATTCTCCGGGGTCGGCCGCCCTTGTCCGAGGCTAGGCTCAGGTGAGGCGTGATCGTGTCCTTCGAATGGATCGATCTCTGACTTAATCGCACCCGTCAGGCCTTTGCAGCTTTATGCTGATGGGGGTTACTAGCTGAGAATTAGGAGCCTTGAGGGTACCCCTAATTATGGTCCCCGACAGTAGCCCCGAGCCTCGAAGGGAGTGTTAGCACTCGCTTGGAGGCTTTCGTCGCACTTTTTTGCAAGGGGACCAGCCTTTCTCGGTTGCGTTTGGTTCCGGGGGGTGCGCGCGAGCGCACCCGCCGGGTGTAGCCCCCGAGGCCTCGGAGGAGTGGTTTTGCTCCTCCGAGGTCTTAATGCCCCGCGCAATGGTTCGGCTGGTCTGGTGTTCCCTCATGCGAGCTGGCCGTAGCCCGGGTGTACGGTCGAGTCCAAGTTCTCGGGCTGGTATGTTGACGCTGTCAACGGTTCGCCGGAGCTGGGTTTGCGAGAGCAGCCCCCGAGCCTCTGCACAGGGCGAGAGGGCGATCAGGGACAGACTCGACTTTTTTACATACGCCCCTGTGTCGCCTTTCCGCAAGGAGGAGGGGGGGAAAGCGCCATGTTGCCCTCGATGGGCGCCGAACATGGTGTCTTCGGTGAGCTGCAGGCGGGTAATCCGAGTGGACGCCCGTGCCCCATTCGTTAGGGGTCGGCTAGGGGCCCAGAGGCGCGCCCAAAAGTACCTACGGGTGATCTGCCAGACCCGGTCCCCTGGCGACGGGGTCCGAGGGCTCGATGCCTCCCTCTGATGGGATTCTGTTACAAGATCGTTCCCGCTGGTCTCGGAAATGTCCTAGGGTACCTCGGGAGCGCAGCCCGAGCCTTGGTTATGTATCGAACGTACCCATGGTCATCCCTCGCTCTGTGTCTGAGGCGGCTGTGAACCCTTCGGGGGCCAGCCTTCGAACCCCTGATCAGTAGTGGGCGCGGAGCCCGAGTAGCCTGAGGCGGTCGTTGAACCCTTCCGAGGGGCCGGCCTTCGAACCTCTGACCAGTAGTGGGTGTAGAGCCCACGCGATCTGAGGCGGCTGTCGAACCCTTTCGAGGGGCCAGCCTTCGAACCTCTGATCAGTAGGGAGGCTCGGAGCCTGGTTCCTTCACGGAGAAGGATCCTTTTTAGGGTATCCCCCTTCCCCGGTCCCTGTTGCAAGAGAGAGAAAGAGGAAAAAAGGAAAAGGATACGAAATCGAACGACGTGGCGTACCTTTTTTGACGCGGTCATTGTAGCGAAGGCGAAGCGTCGCCCGCTTCCCCTGCCAGAGGTGCCGCCTGTCCCGCCGCGGAGTTAATGCGACGGGGCGAGTGGTTCGCGGGGCGGTCGTTGCGCGTGCGCGAGCCGTTCGAGGAATGGAACATGGGCGCGTTGTCTTCACGCCGTGAGGGAGAGGGTTCCCTCGTCGCCCCTGGATGGGACGTAGGCTTGGCTGGCGACGTGACTGCTGCCCCTGCCCGCCTGCCACCGCCATTACTGCTGGCCCGTTTTTGGCCGTATTGACCGTCGCGCCAGGCTGGCGCCGCTGGGTCGTGCTCTGGGTCGCCTTGAGTCGCGGTCGGTTCCGCAGTCGAGGAGGCGCGGCAGTGGCGCGAGTGGCAGTGCAGTTTCTTGCACGAAGCATTCGGCGCGCCGGTTGCATGA
Organism: Zea luxurians; assembly: GCA_029449295.1. Taxonomy (NCBI): domain Eukaryota; kingdom Viridiplantae; phylum Streptophyta; class Magnoliopsida; order Poales; family Poaceae; genus Zea; species Zea luxurians. The sequence goes on along the minus strand of JAOPSE010002051.1, from coordinate 95,846 downwards.
CGTGTCGGCCTGGGCCTCCCTGCCGGGCGTGTCGGGAGTCGGAGAAATGTGCCCACTTGGCGCGGTTGCATGCCGCCTGCATGGCTGCCCGCCCTTTCACCCGCTGGTCCGGGCAAAAGTGGAGAGCCGCTTGTATCCGCTGGGCGGTCGCACGCACCGCGCGCGGCGGTTTGGCTTCTTCCGCTCTGAGCCGACTTGCATGACATGTGGGACCCAGCCCCCGCGCCGTAGGGGAGGACCTTGGAACGTGTTGGAGAAGACTCAGCCCACGACGGCTGGGGACGCGAGTGGGGAGAGTCGCCTTTAAAAGGAGGGTGACCCCTTTGGAAGGTGTCCATGTCTTCGCGCTCCCTTATGCGTCGTGCCTTTCCACCTTCCAAGCCCCCGGGTGGGGAGCGCCCGGGGTTCTTCCGCCTTGTCGTCGTCGGAGGAACACAACTCCAGGGAAGTTGGTACCTTTCAGCCATCGTTCGGCTTCAAGGATTTTCGTCAGGCAGCCCGGTGGCACCCCTCCGCCGGCGGTCACCCAAGACGGTGACCTCCAGTTCGGTGGCGGGGGATGCAAACCGAGCCGCGGCCTCTGCCCCTCTCTTAGCCTCAAGGATTTTCATCACCGGGGCTGGGGAGGGGAGTATGCCGAGTTGGGGCCGGCCCCTGCGTGGGCGGTGGCCCGCTCCTTCCCTCAGTGATTGGGGGGAAAGGCGGTTGTCGCCCGTGGCGCTGGCAGCTGCCGCGTGCCTGGCTCTCGGGCCCGAGTGGCTTCGGAGCCGCTCTCGGTGCCGGCTTCCGCCACGGCAGCTGGAAGAGGTTCTTCCGCCGATGAGGTAGCCAGGGCCGCCTACGGACCGACCTCCAACTCTACGGCCTTCTGCCCGTCCTTGCTTCATGAGTTTGGGCATGGGCGGGGGCCTCCTGGCAGCAGCGTCCGCCCTGGGGTCATTGTTGCCGCTGTTCGGCCCCCCGGAGCGGAAGTCGTCGTCGTCGCCGCTGTCGGGGCAGGCGACGGCGCGCCGTTCGTCGGGCTTCTGTTGCTCCGTAGGCCCCCCTCCATCGAGTGGGGTTGTTCGTACCTGCGGAGGTGGAACCGGAGTTCCGTTTGTGATGGCACTTCGAATGCCAGTGTTTTTGTTCATTGCGGCTGTTGAGGCCTGAACATGCATGTAATTTCGGCACGGAGCCGTGTTTTTTCCTCATTTCGAGCACTAGGACTTGCCTGTTGATTGCTTGAACCGCTTCGCCAAGCGTGAGTCGCCCCACGTAAAGGTGATGAGTGAGGTATCCGTATCCCGGAGGCGTAGGAGTCCCTCGGCTCGGTCAGCCTTGGCTGCTTACGTGTACTCCGTCGTTTTCAGGATCCACTTTCGAAGTAGTCAAAAGCACGAAAGACATTTTGGCAGAAAGGATCTTTTTTCGAGGAAAAAATTCGACGCTGAGGGGGTTCCCCCCTTTTAGCCCCCGAGGGAGGGTTGGACTTTGCCGAGGCAACGGTTGACCCTTCCTTGATGACTAAACTTTGCATAGGAGCGAGGTATATGAACAACGTGAAAACATCTTAAGGGTAGAATCGATGTAGCTGTTGGATGTTCCAAGCATTGTCGTAGACCTCGCCTTGACTGTTGGCCAGCTTGTACGTTCCGGGCTTCAGAACCTTGGCGATGACGAACGGCCCCTCCCAGGGGGGCGTGAGCTTGTGCCGCCCTCGGGCGTCTTGTCGCAGCCGAAGCACCAGATCGCCCACCTGGAGGTCTCGGGACCGGACCCCTCGGGCGTGGTAGCGTCGCATGGACTGCTGGTACCGTGCCGAGTGTAATAAGGCCCTGTCCCGAGCCTCTTCCAGCTGGTCCAGTGAGTCTTCTCGACTAGCTTGGTTGCTTTGGTTGGCATAGGCCCTTGTCCTCGGGGAACCGTATTCTAAGTCTGTGGGCAAGATGGCCTTGGCCCCATAGACTAGAAAGAACGGCGTGAAGCCCGTGGCTCGGCTCGGTATTGTCCTCAGGCTCCAGACCACCGAGGGGAGTTCCTTTATCCATCGCTTGCCGAACTTGTTGAGGTCGTTGTAGATCCAAGGTTTGAGTCCTTGTAGAATCATGCCGTTGGCACGCTCTACTTGCCCATTCATCATGGGATGAGCCACGGCGGCCCAGTCCACCCGGATGTGGTGATCCTCGCAGAAGTCCAGGAACTTTCTGCCGGTGAACTGGGTGCCGTTGTCGGTGATGATGGAGTTCGGGACCCCGAAACAATGGATGATGTTGGTGAAGAACGCTACCGCCTGCTCGGACCTGATGATGTTTAGGGGTCGGACCTCGATCCACTTGGAGAATTTGTCGATGGCGACCAACAGGTGCGTGTAGCCCCCGGGTGCCTTCTGCAAGGGGCCGACGAGGTCCAGACCCCGCACAGCAAAAGGCCAGGTGATGGGTATCGTCTGTAGAGCCCGAGCAGGCAGGTGGGTCTGCCTTGCGTAGAACTGACACCCCTCGCAGGTGCGGACAATTCTAGTGGCGTCGGCCACCGCCGTCGGCCAGTAGAAACCTTGTCGGAAAGCATTTCCGACAAGGGCTTGAGGTGCTGCATGATGGCCGCAAGCCCCCGAGTGTATCTCTCGAAGGAGTTCCTGACCTTCGGTGATGGAGATGCATTGCTGGAGGATGCCTGAGGGGCTGCGGTGGTAGAGCTCCTTCCTATCTCCCAGCAAGACGAACGACTTGGCGCGCCGCGCCAACCGCCGAGCTTCGGCTCGGTCGGGGGGTAGTTCTCCTTGGTGGAGATACTGCAGGTACGGGGCCTGCCAGTTTTGATCAGGCGTGACCCTGCTCTGCTTCCCCTCAACGTGAAGCGTCTCGCCCTCGGGGGCCGAGGGTACCTCGAGCCGAACCGAGGGCGCCTCGGGCCTAGCCGAGGGTGCCTCGGACTGAGCCGAGGATATCTCGGGCTGGACCGAGGGTGCCTCGGGCTCGGGCGCGTCATCGGTCTTGACGGAGGGTTGATGCAGGTCTCGGGAGAAGACGTCCGGGGGAACCGTTGTCCGCCTCGAGGCTATTTTAGCCAGCTCGTCCGCAGTCTCGTTGTAGCGTCGGGCGATGTGATTGAGCTCGAGCCCGTAGAACTTGTCTTCAAGGCACCGAACCTCGTCGCAATAGGCCCCCATCTTCGGGTCGCGGCAGTGGGAGTTCTTCATGACTTGGTCGATGACGAGCTGCGAGTCACCACGAGCGTCGAGGCATCGGACCCCTAGCCCGATGGCGATCCACAACCCGTTGACCAGAGCCTCATATTCGGCCACATTGTTGGACGCCGGGAAATGGAGGCGTAGCACATAGCGTACGTGCTTCCCGAGGGGCGAGATGAAGAGTAGGCCTGCGCCGGCTCCCGTCTTCATTAGCGACCCGTCGAAGAACATGGTCCAGAGCTCCGGCTGGATCGGAGCTGTTGGGAGCTGGGTGTCGACCCATTCAGCTACGAAGTCCGCCAAGACCTAGGACTTGATGGCCTTTCGAGGGGCGAACGAGATTGTCTCGCCCATGATTTTCATCGCCCACTTTGCAATCCTCCCCGAGGCCTCCCGGCACTGGATGATCTCTCCCAGGGGAAGGATGAGACCACAGTTACCGGATGAGACTCGAAGTAGTGCCGCAACTTCCGCCGTGTCAGGATCACCGCATACAACAGCTTCTGAACTTGTGGGTAGCGGATCTTGGTTTCGGACAGTACCTCGCTGACGAAGTAGACTGGCCTCTGAACGGGCAATGCATGCCCTTCTTCTTGCCTCTCGACCACAATCACGGCGCTAACCACCTGAGTGGTTGCGGCGACGTAGACCAAGAGGGCTTCTCCGGCGGCTGGGGGCACCAAGATAGGCGCCTTCGTGAGGAGCGCCTTCAGGTTCCCGAGGGCTTCCTCGGCCTCAGGGGTCCAAGTGAAGCACTCGGCCTTCCTTAAGAGGCGGTACAGAGGTAGACCTCTTTTGCCGAGGCGTGAGATGAAGCGGCTCAGAGCCACGAGACATCCCATGACCCTCTGTACGCCTTTCAAGTCCTTGATGGGCCCCATGCCGGTGATGGCTGCGATCTCCTCTGGGTTGGCTTCGATGCCCCGCTCGGAGACGATGAACCCCAAGAGCATGCCTCGGGGCACCCCGAAGACACACTTTTCGGGATTGAGCTTGACGCCTTTCGCCTTGAGACATCGGAATGTCACTTCAAGGTCGGAAAGGAGGTCAGAGGCTTTCCTTGTCTTGACTACGATGTCATCGACGTAGGCCTCAACCGTGTGGCCAATGTGTTCGCCGAACACATGGTTCATGCACCGCTGGTACGTCGCGCTCGCGTTCCTCAAGCCGAACGACATGGTGACATAGCAGTACATGCCGAAGGGCATGATGAAAGAAGTCGCGAGCTGGTCGGACTCTTTCATCCTGATTTGGTGATACCCTAAGTAGGCATCGAGGAAAGACAGGGTTTCGCACCCAGCAATGGAATCCACGATTTGATCGATGCGAGGCAGAGGGTAGGGAACCTTCGGACATGCTTTGTTCAGACCAGTGTAGTCTACACACATCCGCCATTTCCCACCTTTCTTTCTCACAAGCACAGGGTTGGCAAGCCATTCGGGATGGAATACCTCTTTGATGAACCCTGCCGCCATTAGCTTGTGGATCTCCTCGCCTATGGCTCTGCGCTTTTCCTCGTCGAATCGGCGCAGAGGCTGCTTGACGGGTCAGGCTCCGGCTCGGATGTCCAGCGAGTGCTCGGCGACATCCCTCGGTATGCCAGGCATGTCCGAGGGACTCCATGCGAAGACGTCGGCGTTCGCACGGAGAAAGTCGGCGAGCACTGCTTCATATTTGGGATCGAGCCCGGAACCGATCCGGACCTGCTTGGAGGCGTCGCTGCTGGGGTCGAGGGGGACGGCCTTGACCGTCTTCGCTGGCTCGAAGTTGCCGGCATGACGCTTCACGTCTGGCACCTCCTTAGAGAGGCTCTCCAGGTTGGCGATGAGGGCTTCGTACTCGGCGAGGGCCTCGGCGTACTCCACGCACTCCACGTCACACTCGAACGCGTGTTTGTACGTGGGGCCGACGGTGATGACCCCGTTGGGGCTCGGCATCTTGAACTTCAGGTAGGTGTAGTTGGGGACGGCCATGAACTTCGCGTAGCATGGTCTTCCCAGTACCGCGTGGTAGGTTCCTCGGAACCCGACCACCTCGAACGTCAGGGTCTCCCTTCGGAAGTTGGAGGGTGTTCCGAAGCAGACGGGAAGGTCGAGTTGTCCGAGGGGCTGAACGCGCTTCCCGGGAATGATCCCATGGAAGGGCGCAGCGCCTGCCCGGACGGAGGACAGATCGACACGCAGGAGCCCGAGGGTCTCGGCGTAGATGATGTTGAGGTTGCTGCCTCCATCCATGAGGACCTTGGTGAGTCTGACGTCGCCGATGACAGGGTTGACGACGAGCGGGTATTTCCCCGGGCTCGGCACATGGTCGGGGTGGTCGGCTTGGTCGAAGGTGATGGGCTTGTCGGACCAGTCTAGGTAGACTGGCGCTGCCACCTTCACCGAACAGACCTCCCGGCGCTCTTGCTTGCGGTGCCGAGCCGAGGCATTCGCCGCTTGCCCACCGTAGATCATGAAGCAGTCGCGGACCTCGGGGAACTCTCCTGCTTGGTGATCTTCCTTCTTATCGTCGTCGTGGGCCTTGCCACCCTCCGCGGGTGGCCCGACCCTGTGGAAGTGGCACCGAAGCATGACGCACTCCTCAAGGGTGTGCTTGACGGGCCTCTGGTGATAGGGGCATGGCTCCTTGAGCATCTTGTCGAAGAGGTTGGCACCTCCTGGGGTTTTCGAGGGTTCTTGTACTCGGCGGTGGCGACAAGGTCCGCGTCGGCGGTGTCGCGTTTCGCTTGCGACTTCTTCTTGCCCTTCTTCTTGGCGCCGCGATGAGTTGACGCCTCGGGGGCATCTTCCGACGGGCGGCCCTGGGGCTGCTTGTCCTTCTGGAGGATAGCCTCGACCGCCTCCTGGCCGGAGGCGAACTTGGTGGCGGTGTCCATCAGCTCGCTTGCCCTGGTGGGGGTCTTGCGACCCAGCTTGCTCACCAGGTCGCGGCAGGTGGTGCCAGCGAGGAACGTGCCAATGACATCCGAGTCGGTGATGTTGGGCAGCTCGGTGCGCTGCTTCGAGAACCGCCGGATGTAGTCCCGGAGAGGCTCTCCCGGCTGCTGTCGGCAGCTTCGGAGGTCCCAGGAATTCCCGGGGCGCACGTACGTGCCCTGGAAATTGCCGGCGAAAGCTTGGACTAGGTCGTCCCAGTTGGAGATCTGCCCCGGAGGCAGGTGCTCCAACCAGGCGCGAGCGGTGTCGGAGAGGAACAGGGGGAGGTTGCGGATGATGAGGTTGTCATCGTTCGTTCCACCCAGTTGGCAGGCCTGACGGTAGTCCGCGAGCCACAGTTCCGGCCTCGTCTCCCCCGAGTACTTTGTGATAGTAGTCGGGGGTCGGAACCGAGTCGGGAACGGCGCCCGTCGTATGGCCCGGCTGAAGGCCTGCGGACCGGGTGGTTCGGGCGAAGGACTCCGATCCTCCCCGCAGTCGTAGCGTCCCCCATGCCTGGGGTGGTAGCCTCGGCGCACCCTTTTGTCGAGGCGGGCCCGACGGTCGCGGTGAGGGTGCTCGTTGCCGAGGTGACCCGGGGCCGCAGGCGCTGTGTGGCGTGTGCGCCCGGTGTTGACCGAGGCTTCCCGCATGAATCGGGAAGTCGCGGCATGAGGTTCCGAGGGGTATCCCTGCCTTCGGGAGGCAGAGCTCTCGGCCCGTCGGACCACGACGCCTTCCAGGAGATTCTTGAGCTCTCCCTGGATTCGCCGCCCCTCGGTGGTTGATGGCTCCGGCATCGCGCGGAGGAGTATTGCTGCTGCAGCCAGGTTCTGGCCAACCCCACTGGATGCGGGCGGCGGCCTGACCCTGACATCGTCGACGATGCGGTGCTGGAAGCCCTGGGGTAGATGACATATTTCTCCGGCTAGAGGTTGGGCCACCCATGCCTGCCCGATGTCCCGGCAGATCGGCTCAAGCGCTCCTGCTCCCTCGTCGAGCCTGGCCTGCACCCCGCGGACTCGCTCGAGCTGTGGGTCATGGCCCCCCGCCTGAACGGGGACCACAGCTAGCTCCCGTGGGATGTCAACGCGAGGCCCCGGCCTAGGGAGATCACCATCCTTCGGCATGCCGAGATGGTTGCCTTCGGAGGGACCCCCTAGATCGACGTGGAAACATTCGCGGCTTGGGCCGCAGTCCTCGTCGCCGAGGCTACGGCTGCCGTCGGAACAGTCGGAAAGGTAGTAGTCGCATGCGGTCATAAAGTCCCGCATGGCACTGGGGTTGCCAAGTCCAGAGAAATCCCAACAGAAGCTGGGCTCGTCGTCTTCCTCGGACCTAGAGGGCCCGTAGGTCGAGACGTCCGTCAGCCGGTCCCAAGGTGACCGCATACGAAACTCCAAAGGGTTCGGACTCGCCTCTACGAGAGCGTCCGCCAAAGCGAGACCGCTTGGCGGGTCGAGGCTAAATCTGAAAGGCGCGAGATGGGAATCGGTCGGTACCTCTTGGTCGATGGGCGGTGATGAAGTCATGTCGGGGGCTGACTGCGCCGTCGTCCTGGGTACGAGGGTGACGACCAGCAAGGCTTCCGCGAGCGTGCCGGCGCCGTCCGTTTGCTTGGAGGTGGCGTGTCGCGGGGAGATGGCGCTCGCCTCCGTATCAAACGTGAGGTCGATGCCCGACGCGCCCCCCGTTGGAGCGCTGGAGCCGTCGACTCGCTCGACAGTCGATGAGGCGCTGCCTCCCGCTCGGCCTTGGTTGCCCCGCCTCCTCCTCCATTGGTGGGGGAGAGGACGGGGCGAGCTCGAAGGTTGTTCTTCCACCCCGTGGGGAAGACATCATCGATTCCGCCGCCAGCGGGCGGGCTGTCGGCCGCCATTGCCGCTGTCGCCCGGTGGTGGAATGAGTATCATGTCGTAGCCGCCGTCGAGGGACATGAACTCAAGGCTCCCGAAATGGAGCACCGTCTCGGGTCGAAGAGGTTGCTGGAGACTGCCCATCTGGAGCTTGACGGGAAGCTGTTCGTCAACACGCAGCAGGCCCCTACCTGGCACGCCAACTGTCGGTGTTCCGAGACCGGGGGGTCCTAAAGCCGACGAGTGAATGTCGCTGCGTGCCCCAGCCCAGATGGGTCGACGCGAGGCCGAGCGCGAAGGGGGGAAGTGAGGTGGCCGGAGATGGGCATGAGAGAGGTGGAAATCCCGCGGCCTTCGTGTTCGTCCCGCGCCCAGGTCGGGTGCGCTTGTAGTAGGGGGTTACAAGCGTCCACGCGGGAGAGGGAGTGAGCGGCCTCACGCGAGCGCCTGTCCCGTCCTTGTCCCCGCGCGGCCAACCTTCTCTAAGAGGGCCCTGGTCCTTCCTTTTATAGGCATAAGGAGAGGACCCAGGTGTACAATGGGGGATGTAGCAAAGTGCTACGTGTCTAGCGGGGTAGAGCTAGCACCCTAAGTACATGCCGTTGTGGCAGCCGGAGAGATTTTGGCACCCTGCTGGCGTGATGTCGTGGCCGTCGGAGGAGCGCTGGAGCCTAGCGGAGGGACAGCTGTCAGAGCTGTGGAGTCCTTGCTGACGTCCTCTTGCTTCCGTAAGGGGGCTAAGAGCTGCCATCGTCACTGAGTATGCGGGGCGCCATCATTGCCTATCTGGTGGAGCGAGCCGGATGGGACGCCGGTCTTGTCCCCCGTGGCTCGAGTTAGCTCGGGGTAGGGTGATGATGGCGCCTCCTGTTGACGTGGCCGGTCCGTGCCCTAGGTTGGGCGATGTGGAAGCTCCTCCGAAGCCGAGGTCGAGTCTGTCTTTCTTGGCCGAGGTCGAGTCCGAACCCCTGGGTCGGGCGAGACGGAGGTCGTCGGCTGAGGCCAGAGCGGAGTCCGAGCCCTAGGGTCGGGCGAAGAGGAGTTCGTCGTCTTCTGGGGCTGAGCCCGAGTCCGAGCCCTGGGTCGGGCGGAGCGGAGTTCGTCGTCTTCTGGAACTTAGCCCGAGTCCGAGCCCTAGGTCGGGCGGAGCGGAGTTCGCCGTCTTCCGGGACTTAGCCCGAGTCCGAGCCCTGGGTCGGGCGGAGCGGAGTTTGCCGTCTTCCGGGACTTAGCCCAAGTCCGAGCCCTGGGTCGGGCGGAGCGGAGTTTGCCATCTTCCGGGACTTAGCCCGAGTCCGAGCCCTGGGTCGGCGGAGCGGAGTTCGCCGTCTTCCGGGACTTAGCCCGAGTCCGAGCCCTGGGTCGGGCGGAGCGGGGTTCGCTGTCTTCCGGGACCTAGCCCGAGTCCGAGCCCTGGGTCGGGTGGAGCGGAGTTTCCTATGGCGCTTGCGGCCGGGCCTGACTGCCTGTCAGCCTCACTCTGTCAAGCGGCACCGCAGTCGAAGTAGCGCAGGCGGCGCTGTCTTCTTGTTAGGCCGGTCAGTGGAGCGGCAAGGTGACGGCGGTCACTTCGGCTCTGTCGACTGCAGGGCGCGCGTCAGGATAAAGGCGTCAGGCTGCCTTTGCATTAAATGCTCCTGCGATTTGGTCGGTCGGCGCGGCGATTTGGTCAGGGTTGCTTCTTGGCGAAGATAGGGACTCGGGCGAGCCGGAGATACGTTAGCCGCTGGAGGGGGGCCTCGGGCGAGGCGGAGATTCTCCGGGGTCGGTCGCCCTTGTCCGAGGCTAGGCTCGGGCGAGGCGTGATCGCGTCCTTCGAATGGATCGATCCCTGACTTAATCGCACCCATCAGGCCTTTGCAGCTTTATGCTGATGGGGGTTACCAGCTGAGAATTAGGAGCATTGAGGGTACCCCTAATTATGGTCCCCGACAATACCAGATACTAATTTGAGAATACATCAATTGAAATAGATACCAGTTGAAAAATACTAATTAAAACTTCATTTCGAAAAAATTTGTAATGGTGGTGGTGCGGTCCTTTTGCTTTGGGCTAAATACTTTCTCCACCTTTGGCATGAATCGCCAAAAAAACAGAGAACGTCAAAGCCCTCGTAATACTCTCTCCCCCATTGGTAAAAGAAATATGAGTGAAAGATTATACCAATTGAGAGTTTGTGTAGTAATGACAAAGGGTAAATGATAACGTTAGAGTTGGAGTGGAAGCCTTGTATTTGCCGAAAACTCCATTTCCCTTTCAATCTATGACTTAGTATGGAAATACACTTGAAAACACATTAGTTGTAGTCTTGACACAAGAAGAATAAGAAATATGTATTTGTACCAAATGAAAGAGACATGATCAAAGGTAGATAAATAAGCTATGTGTGCAATGTTTCAATCAAAGTTCCGAGAATCAAGTATATTTAGCTCATTCCTAAGTTTGCTAAAGGTTTTCTCATCTAGCGGCTTGGTAAAGATATCGGCTAATTGGTTTTGGGTATCAACATAACCAATTTTGATATCCCCTTTTGCTGGTGATCTCTCAGAAAGTGATACCGAATGTCTGTGTGCTTAGTGCGGCTGTGTTCAATAGGATTATCCGCCATGCGGATTGCACTCTCATTATCACATAGGAGAGGGACTTTGCTCAATTTGTAGCCATAGTCCTTAAGGGTTTGCCTCATCCAAAGTAATTGTGCACAACAATGGCCTGCGGCAATGTACTCAGCTTCGGTGGTGGAAAGAGCTACGGAGTTTTGTTTCTTTGAAGCCCATGATACTAGGGATCTTCCCAAAAACGGACAAGTCCCTGATACGCTCTTTCTATCAATCTTACATCCGGCCCAATCGGCATTGGAATACACAATTAGATCAAAGGTAGATCCCTTAGGGTACCAAAAGCCCAAACTTAGGAGTGTAAACTAAATATCGCATGATTCTTTTCACGGCCCTAAGGTGAAACAAAGTACATTCAAGACATATTGCCTGAAATCTTGCACACATGCATACTGAAAGCATAATATCTGGTCAAGATGCACATAAGTAAAGTAAAGATCCTATCATTGACCAGTATTCCTTTTGATCTACGGATTTACCTCCCGTGTCGAGGTCGAGATGCCCATTAGTTCCCATGGGTGTCTTGATGGGTTTGCCATCCTTCATTCCAAACTTCTTAAGTATGTCTTGAATGTACTTTGTTTGGCTGATGAAGGTGCCATCTTGGAGTTACTTGATTTGAAATCCTAGGAAATACTTCAACTCCCCCATCATTGACATCTCGAATTTCTGTATCATGATCCTACTAAACTCTTCACAAGTTGACTTGTTAGTAGACCCAAATATAATATCATCAACATAAATTTGGCATACAAACAAGTCTTTTGCAACAATTTTAGTAAAGAGAGTAGGATCGGCTTTACTGACTTTGAAGCCATTAGTGATAAGAAAATCTCACAGACATTCATACCATGCTCTTGGGGCTTACTTGAGCCCATAAAGCACCTTTGAGAGTTTATAAACATGGTTAGGGTACTCACTATCTTTAAAGCCGGGAGGTTGCTCAACATAGACCTCTTCCTTGATAGGTCCATTGAGGATGGCACTTTTCACGTCCATTTGATAAAGCTTAAAGCCATGGTAAGTAGCATAGGCAAGTAATATTCGAATTGACTCAAGCCTAGCTACGGGCGTATAAGTTTCATTAAAGTCCAAACCTTTGAATTGTGAATAACCTTTGGCAACAAGTTGGGCTTTGTTCCTTGACACCACACCATGCTCATCTTGCTTGTTGCGAAATACCCACTTGGTACCTACAACATTTTGATTAGGACGTGGAACTAAATGCCATACCTCATTCCTCGTGAAGTTGTTGAGCTCCTCTTGCATTGCCACCACCCAATCCGAATCTCTTAATGCATCCTCTATCCTGTATGGCTCAATAGAAGACACAAAAGAGTAATGTTCACAGAAATGAGCAACTCGAGATCTAGTGGTTACCACCTTATGAATGTCACCAAGTATGGAGTTGATGGGGTGATCTCGTTGAATTGCTTGGTGGACTCTTGGGTGTGACGGTATTTGACCCTGAATTTCTTGATCATCTTCCTTGTCTTCATTATCTTCATCTCCCCCTTGATCATTATCCTCCTCTTGAGGTGGCTCATGCTCTTGATCTTCATCATTTTGAGCCTGATCCTCGTCTTGAGTTGGTGGAGATGCTTGCATGGAAGATGATGGTTGATCTTGTGCTTGTGGAGGCTCTTCAGATTCCTTAGGACACACATTCCCAATGGACATGTTCCTTAGCGCAACACACGGAGCCTCTTCATCATCTAGTTCATCAAGATCAACTTTCTCCACTTGAGAGCCTGTTGGGGGCCTTCGTCTCCCGAAGGTCCTCAAAAACATGACTAATTATGTTTCCCCAAGTGTAATATATGTACAGGAGCCTTCGGACATCGGGATGAAGCTGTCCACAATGTGAAAAGCATGGTTGGGACGAAGGTCGAACCAGTTCCGAAGCTATGCGCAAGGAAGCTTTGGCTCAGTGGTAGAAAAGGAACCGACTTAAAGAGGAAAAGGCTATTTAGTCCTGGGTAGATTGTCCTAATGTCAATAGTAAAAATGAGATCAAAGGTAGATCCCTTAGGGTACCAAAAGCCCAAACTTAGGAGTGTAAACTAAATATCGCATGATTCTTTTCACGGCCCTAAGGTGAAACAAAGTACATTCAAGACATATTGCCTGAAATCTTGCACACATGCATACTGAAAGCATAATATCTGGTCAAGATGCACATAAGTAAAGTAAAGATCCTATCATCGACCAGTATTCCTTTTGATCTACGGATTTACCTCCCGTGTCGAGGTCGAGATGCCCATTAGTTCCCATGGGTGTCTTGATGGGTTTGCCATCCTTCATTCCAAACTTCTTAAGTATGTCTTGAATGTACTTTGTTTGGCTGATGAAGGTGCCATCTTGGAGTTACTTGATTTGAAATCCTAGGAAATACTTCAACTCCCCCATCATTGACATCTCGAATTTCTTTATCATGATCCTACTAAACTCTTCACAAGTTGACTTGTTAGTAGACCCAAATATAATATCATCAACATAAATTTGGCATACAAACAAGTCTTTTGCAACAATTTTAGTAAAGAGAGTAGGATCGGCTTTACTGACTTTGAAGCCATTAGTGATAAGAAAATCTCACAGACATTCATACCATGCTCTTGGGGCTTACTTGAGCCCATAAAGCACCTTTGAGAGTTTATAAACATGGTTAGGGTACTCACTATCTTTAAAGCCGGGAGGTTGCTCAACATAGACCTCTTCCTTGATAGGTCCATTGAGGATGGCACTTTTCACGTCCATTTGATAAAGCTTAAAGCCATGGTAAGTAGCATAGGCAAGTAATATTCGAATTGACTCAAGCCTAGCTACGGGCGTATAAGTTTCATTAAAGTCCAAACCTTTGAATTGTGAATAACCTTTGGCCACAAGTTGGGCTTTGTTCCTTGACACCACACCATGCTCATCTTGCTTGTTGCGAAATACCCACTTGGTACCTACAACATTTTGATTAGGACGTGGAACTAAATGCCATACCTCATTCCTCGTGAAGTTGTTGAGCTCCTCTTGCATTGCCACCACCCAATCCGAATCTCTTAATGCATCCTCTATCCTGTATGGCTCAATAGAAGACACAAAAGAGTAATGTTCACAGAAATGAGCAACTCAAGATCTAGTGGTTACCACCTTATGAATGTCACCAAGTATGGAGTTGATGGGGTGATCTCGTTGAATTGCTTGGTGGACTCTTGGGTGTGGCGGTATTTGACCCTGAATTTCTTGATCATCTTCCTTGTCTTCATTATCTTCATCTCCCCCTTGATCATTATCCTCCTCTTGAGGTGGCTCATGCTCTTGATCTTCATCATTTTGAGCCTGATCCTCGTCTTGAGTTGGTGGAGATGCTTGCATGGAAGATGATGGTTGATCTTGTGCTTGTGGAGGCTCTTCAGATTCCTTAGGACACACATTCCCAATGGACATGTTCCTTAGCGCAACACACGGAGCCTCTTCATCATCTAGTTCATCAAGATCAACTTTCTCCACTTGGGAGCCTGTTGGGGGCCTTCGTCTCCCGAAGGTCCTCAAAAACATGACTAATTATGTTTCCCCAAGTGTAATATATGTACAGGAGCCTTCGGACATCAGGATGAAGCTGTCCACAATGTGAAAAGCATGGTTGGGACGAAGGTCGAACCAGTTCCGAAGCTATGCGCAAGGAAGCTTTGGCTCAGTGGTAGAAAAGGAACCGACTTAAAGAGGAAAAGGCTATTTAGTCCTGGGTAGATTGTCCTAATGTCAATAGTAAAAATGAAGGGTATAAATGTAATTTCACATAGGCTGCACCCTGTGCCTATAAATAGATGAACAATACCCCCGTATTGTTCACGCTGACTGGTACTCATTTGTGCGTCACACTTGTACTTTTACCTTCTTTCAAGCTGAAGGTACATTTGTAATTCAATATTGTTTCTGCCTTTTCATGGTAATATAATGATAATGAATTAATAATGTTATATGCTTGTTTATGTTGTGTTTTATATTTCATATGCTTCTCCTTTTATTAACATATATCACAATCTACAAAGGTATGTCCTTCATGACCTTCGTCTGAAGATCATTATATCCTAAGGGAAATAATGCTTCGAAGGACGAAGAGCATTAACGTTTAACATTTTGTGTTGCCTTGTTCTTAATTCATAGCATTTGAGTGTCGGTGTTTTGAGTCCGACCGCACACCCAGGGTTACCCCTCAAGGTGCTTTTAGGAGTAGGACGGTGTTACTGACTGTAGCTCGATGGTTTGTGCTGGGCGCACGAGAAATAGTAGACAATGATGTACAGGTTCGGGCCGCTTTGAGATGCGTAACACCCTACATCCTGGCGAGAATGCTTTATGTGATGGGTTACAAGGGAGTTCTCTAGTGCTGGAAAACGTAGAGAGCGGGATGAATGGCTAAGTAATGATTGATGTCCCCCGTCTTGAAGGGGTGTCCCCTAGGCCTTATATACTCGACCGTGGGGCATTACATGTAGATATGATAACAACGTGTGCCAAAGTAATAGTGAACTAACTGAGTCTATCTTCCTATAGTTCAGCCGACTCATCCTCGCTCAATTCCGATGTACGGGGCCCCTGCGCGGGAAGGTCGGGTCACTGTTGCGATTACTGCTCGAATTTGTTAGGCCATCTAGGCTTCCGCCGACCAGGCCTTGTGTTAATTCGTTCCACTGGTCGTTCCTCCCAGGCCCACGAGGGGATGACCTTACGAATTATGGGGCCCTTGGGCCTTTCGTGAGGTCTTTTATCCTTCTAGTGGACCCGGGGGATATCTGTCCCCCACAAGCCCCCGATCTTTGGGCTGATTTTGAAATAAACAGCCCAAAGATCCTAGGTCCAGCTTGCAGTATTTGATTTTAAGAGGGAATGCTTTGGAAATAAGTCTGCCGGGCCACTGCTTTTGAATTCTGAGTGATCCAGTTAACACGTTTTCTTTTTACTGTCTTCTTCTGCTATTATTCCTCGAAATTTGGTGTTCTGTCTCAGGTTCATGTTTCGGAGGTCAGCATTTTGCACTGTTGGACTTCAAACTTCATTGGGTGCACCGAAGGTGCACCCAATGGGTGTAGCCCCCGAGCTTCGAGTGGATTTTTGCAAATAATCCACTCGAAGGTCTTCACTTCAAGTATTATCAGAAATCACTTTCATCTTCCACTTGTGCTTTTTCAGAGGTCAGCCTTGTCTTAATTTTGCCTTGTGCTTTAGAGGTCAACATTTTGCTTCTTTGGGGATGATGATTCATTGGGTGCACCAAATGTGCACCCAATGGGTGTAGCCCCCGAGCTTCGAGTGGATTTTTGAAAATAGTCCACTCGAAGGTCTTCATTTCGTGCCTTTTTCTGGGAATCATTCTTTCCTTTTGTCGAATGCCTTCAGAGATCTGCATTATATTATTAACACTATGCTTTAGAGGTCAGCACACATTTTTGTCTTTGAGGCTGAGTACGCGATCTGCCCATATCTTGCTAGGTCCTGCAATTTATTTGATCTGCGACTGATTGGACGTTCGATAGATGGCCCTTGACTAGTCTGCATGTCACTTCATGCTTTGATGCTTCTGTCGATCAGACTTGTACCTTATCGGCTATATTTGGCTTTCCTTTGATCCTTGCTGATATCTCTCTTCTGTCTTGGAGTATTCATTGCATATAATGTACAAATGTGACAGTTTTGGAAAATATACTGATAATTTCTGGGCGTCCCCCCAATGGGTGTAGGCAAGGGATGGCTTGGTACACTGAGCGTTTAGCAGACTGCTTCTGAGTAGTAACTTGATGTGACCGCGGGTGTAATCATATCGCCCGCGCAGTTGACTGGAGTCCCAATGGGTGTCGTGTTACGTGAAACGGCGTCAGCCGCCTGACGTGTCTTCAGATGGTTTGAATTGCATATTGAATTTTTGCGACTGTTAGGTGGCCGTGGTAGGAGGTGAGCGGTTGCCTTCTTCTTCTATAAATAGTGTTCTTGCTTCTCCGGCATTTTCACATTTCTTGCTGCTGCTTGCTGTTTCATCTCCTCTCCTTCCTTCCACTCCGCCATGGGCAAGAGCAAGAAAGGTGGTGGCTCTTCGCATCACTCTGGCGACAAGCGCAAGCGCGAGCCGACTCCTCCCTCGGAGGACTTCGGCGACTCGGAGTACTCGGAGGAGGAGTTCTCCTCTGAGTCCGAGGGCTCTCCGGCTCCTGCCTCTCCCCCGGCGTCGTTTGATGATTCAGACAACTCCCAAGGGATCGCCGTGGAGGTATGGACTTGCATCCAGGCCGTCGAGCGCGCTGGGCTTGAGGGCTCGGATAAGTCGGAGTACTTCTCGGACGAGGAGAATTCCTTCGACTCGTTCGAGGATGGCAGCGGCGGTGACGGTGACGACGACGGAGGCGACGGTGATGGCGACAACGGCAAGGGCGGTGACAGCAGCGGCAAGGGTGGCAGCAGCGACGACTGCGGCAGCAAGGGCAGCAACAAGGAAAGTGGCTAGACGCCACTGGTTTTAGATGTTAGTGTAGATTAGTAGTAGAAATAGTATTAGCAAAATAATTTAGTAGTAGCTAGTAGTATAGTTAGTGAAATGTAATATAGTAGTAGGGAAAGCATCAGCTCATAATGAGTTGATTTGTAAGTTCGGAGTGCTTCTCGTATAATGAAGAATGATTTTGCTCCATCTTGTGTGTATCATTTTGCCTTCTTGCTGATCGTCGATCGTGTTAATGCCTACTGCAGAGGCTGTTTCTGAACGTAATGCTTGAGTAGCGACTTAGAATCATTGAGTCGTGCTTCAGACTGCCTTCTTCACGATGCCAGCGCTTTAGTAGTGGTGGACGAGTGATTATCAGCGATGTTGGGGCTTTTAGAAGTGATAGCCGAGCGATAGCGGGCCATGTCGGTGTTTTAGAAATAACGACCGAGCGGTTACTGGCGATGTCGGTGTTTTAGAGGTAACAGCCGAATCTTCTGGAGCCACGTCACTATTTTTGGAATAACAGCCGAGTGACTGCTGGTGACGTCGCCGTTCTATAAGTAACAGCCGAGTGATAATGGACCACGTCGGCCATTTTGGAAATAGTGGCCGAGTGAAGTCAGGTAACGTCAGCGTTTTTAGAAATAACAGCTAAGTTAATTTGGGCTGCATCGGCCGTTTTGGAAATAACGGCCGAGTGATGACATGGCACGCCAACGTTTTAGAAATAACGGCTGGGTGATGACATGGCACGCCAGTGTTTTAGAAATAACCGCTGGGTGATGACATGGCACGCCAGCGTTTTAGAAATAACCGTCGGGTGATGACTGGGCGCTTTTTAGAAATGGTGTCTGGCCCGGGAAAACCCCATATGTACTGCACTGTCGCACGCCTCCATGTTCCGTGCCCTAGTTTCTGCTTTTCTGCATCCAGGCTTTCTCTGCTCTCCTGCAATATTGCTTCCGCTCCGCTTCGCTAGCAAGGTTGAGATGGCGCCCAAGTGGAAAGCTTCGAGTTTGTTCGTCGCAATCATTCCCCCCATCGATCCCAACAGTCAGTTGCCTTTCGCAGGTAACCATATGTTTGTTGTCTCTGAATCCGACCTTCTTCATCTCGTTTCTATCGGAGTTCTTCCTCCGAAGGAGCTTTGTTCGTGGTGGATCTGCCGTGGGGTCACTGTTCCGACAGAAGACACCCACATATCCGTCATTTACGTTCCTTTTCTTATCCGCAGACTTGCTCTTCCCATTTCTCCTTTCTTCCACGGTCTCCTTGATTTCTATCGCTTGAATCTGACCCATCTGAATCCCAATTCCATTCTGCAAGTTTCTATTTTTGTTCATTTATGCGAAGCCTTTCTTGGTGTTTTGCCCCACTTTGGCCTTTGTAAGTATTTGTACCACTGTCGGCCCGGGATGGCCGGAGGGCAGCACCAGCTGGTGGGGGGCGTGAGCTTGGAGATGCGCTGTGGGAGGAAGACTGACTACCTCGACATCCCACTCAAGGACAGCATCAAGGGATGACGCCTAGAATGGTTCATCGTGGTGAATCATGGGAATTCCCTCCCCCCACGGTCAGGGAGACAGCCGGATGTTCGCACTTCGAGCTGGACCGAATCCCCCACAGACTAGGAGGTGGCCAAGGCAGGGGCTCTGCTAGCTAAAGTTGGATTGTTGAAAGAAAGGGGTCTGACTGCAGAAGTTGTGGTCGCTGACTTTGTTTTCAAGAACATTCAGCCGCTGAAAGACAGAGCATATCCGACCTATCTGTACCGAGGCTTGGCTGATTCAACCCGGGTAACCAACAGAAGAATTCCTGCTGTGGACTTAGTGAGCCAGCTCAAAATGATACTCAGAGGCAAGGTGTCAAACATCGGCGCTCCTGTTGCATACTCGGCCTGGAATCTACCTCCTTCCCAGGCCTTTACCAGTTTTGTGTCAAATCCTCCTGCTGGTGATAGCGGTTTGGGCCTTATAGTGCGACCCTCTCCTGAAGAAGTTAGTGCTTTGGTTGCCTAACTCGGAGAAATTCCTGACGATGAGAGGCAGGTTCATTTTGAGGTGCCTTTGAATCCAAGTGATGCAGAGATAAGTGCCATGCTGGATATGTTAGCTGAGGATTCTTCTGATGCCGCTCCTGCTGAAACACTGGTGGTGGCATCCATCCCTGAGGCCGGCAAAGCTTTGGATGCTCAGAGGTCTAACAGTGTTCGCCCGAAGCGTTCTGGCCGAGACAATCAGCCCACTTCTCCTGCTGAGGGGAAGAGAAAGAAGAAGAGATGCCTTCATCGAGTGTCTAGCTTGGATCAGGATGCCGGTCCTTCTGTTCCTGCTACTGAGGAAGTGCCAGTGCCTGAATTTGCTGAATTTGACCCCAATGGGTGTGACCCGACTGCTGTGGATCCCAATGGGTGTGATCCTGCTGAAGTTGACCCCAATGGGTGTATTGTCCGTGTTGTTGATGAAGATGATGAAGAAGAGGATGAAATCCCTCTGATTCGGAAAAACAGCCGGCGTTACATAGCTAGTGGGGAAAGAAGCAGCGTTCCTTCTCCTGCTTTGTCTGCCCTCATTGGTCTACAAGAATTATCTCTTACGAACTTTGATCAAACTCTTGAAGACATGGTTCCAGAAGATCTGTTGTCAGAGCCGGTAGATGGTGGCGCAATGGATGTTTGTGCTGATGTGCCCGATGCCGGGTTGGGGTCATCCCGGGCAGCGTCCCGCGCCTCATCGACCTTAGAGCGCGGTCTTGAGGGTCAGGAGGCTGGTCTGGATTGCACTGCTCCCACGGAAGTGACTGAGGGTCCTTCTACCTTAGAGGTGGCTATTGTAGAGAACTCGGCCCTCCAGGATGGTGCTGGCGCTTACCCAGCCCCTGAGGGTGTTGTCGGAGATGATCCGGCTCGGATGGGTAGCACAAGCTGTGACCCAGCCCCCGAGGGTGTCCGAGTGGGTTCTCCCTCCCACACTTCCATGGATGTTCACGTAGGGTCTTCTCCTCCATATTCTGGTTGCATGGCGATAGCCCAAACCTTGGGTCAAGGAGTCGCTTTAGAGGCCAGCGCACCTAATGACAGAGTTCTGGCTTCTGCTGATGACATTGAATTGGTTCCCACTGATGCATTGCGGGTTGTTCCGGTTGGTGATCCTTCATCAAGCCATCAATTGACTTCCCACGACTTGGGGGTTCCCTCATTCTTCTCCAACCTTCAGGTATTTTGGTTTCTTCTGGTCTGACTTTACCCTAGGCAGATAATTGTTCTCATGCTTGTCTGTTTTTAATGCCAGGCATTGGTTGATGAGATGGCTAGTCGGCTGAGGTTGCAGGGTGCCTCTGTTCTAGAAGGAGCTTTGTCTCTGGCTCATTGGAATCCAGTGCTGCTTCAGCGGCGTGTATCTGATTTGGAGGTGGCAAATGCCAGTCAGTGCTCTTTTGCTTCCTTTTTTTGATTACTTGATTAATCTACTTTTTAACTGAACACTTTTGCTTGACTATTTCTTGACAGATATGGCTTGGCTGTATTCTGATCTTGAGGAAAAATATTCTCAAGGTCAGACTGAACTGGCCCGAGTTTCTGCTTCTCTGAGTGATGCTAACATGCTGAGCTCCACCCTCCGTGCTCAGCTCGACTCTGAAAAGGTGAACAGTGAATCTTGGCTTTGTTTGCTGTGTTCTTATTGCTTGCTTGACGTTTGGAGAAACTGATTCTTGTTTGCAGGAGGAAAAGCGTGCCCTCGCCACTTCTCGTGACAACCTTGACAAGCTATACCGTGATGCCAGCAATTTGTTGACCATCTTGGAGATGAGTCATCGCTTCACCAGGGAGGAATTGGATAATCTTCGTTATAAGCTGCAAGAGTCCTTAGATGATGTGATTCACCTCAGGCAGTTGGTGTCGACCAAAGATACTGTCATCAAGGATCTGCATGCTTCCAAGAAATCAGTCGCCCAGGAGCTAGAAACTGCTCGATTGGCTGTCAAGGCTGCTGAAGAGACTTCTGCTACTCTGAGGGCCCAGCGCGACAAAGCTATGGATAAAGCTATTCGCGCAGGGCGGATCCTGATGAGGAGACCCGGTGTGGTTGTTCCTGATGACATAGTGGCTGACGTGAATGCCGCTCCTGATTCCTTGAGTCGTCCTTCTTCGTTAGTTGCTCCTGAGAAGAACACTGCCAAATAGAAAACACTATATGCTTTGAATGTGTGGTTAATGTGCTCGGATGTTTTGTTAGAGAACACTTTTGAATACTGAATGCTACTATTGTTTCCCATTGTTAGAATTCCATAGTATCTACATTTGTAGAAGTAAATGTAGTGTGATGGTTTTGAAATTTCATCGTGGGGCATAGAAGTTGCCCTAAGATGGGTGATTGCAAACGTGCCAAGCGTGCCGTGCCAATTTAAGTCAGTGCCAACTTAAACCGACCGCTCCGTTAGTAGGGCATAGTGGCCACCCCGAGTTAAGTGAGCGTGAGCATGTCGCACCGCCTTAAGTCATTGCCGACTTAAGCCGATTGCTCCGTTGGTAGGGCATAGTGGTCACCCCAAGTTTAGTAAGAGTGAGCATGTCGCACCGCCTTAAGTCATTGCCGACTTAAGCCGATTGCTCCGTTAGTAGGGCATAGTGGTCACCCCGAGTTTAGTAAGCGTGAGCATGTCGCACCACCTTAAATCATTGCCGACTTAAGCCGATTGCTCCGTTAGTAGGGCATAGTGGTCACCTCGAGTTTAATAAGCGTGAGCATGTCGCACCGCCTTAAGTCATTGCCGACTTAAGCCGATTGCTCCGTTAGTAGGGCATAGTGGTCACCCCGAGTTAAGTAAGTATGCCAATTGACAACGAACAATTTGAGTGCCTTTGAAGCCTTTTTATTGATGATATATTTCTCAATTTACAGAATACATCGTCATCCCAATAGCTTCTGGGATGTAGCTAGGGGTAAAACTTCCTGAGGTGTTCTATGTTCCATGAGTTCCCAATTTCCGTGCCGTCCATCTGAGTGAGATGATATGATCCTGGCTGAGTGACTTCTGCTACTATGAATGGTCCTTCCCATAGAGGTGACAATTTGTGTCGTCCCTCCCCCGTTAGAATTCGGCAGAGGACGAGATCTCCCACTGCAAAGGATCGATGCCGTATGGCCTTATCATGATAGCGCCTCAGAGTTTGCTGATACCGTGCTGATTGAATCACCGTATTCAGTCGCTCTTCTTCAAGTACATCAACATCCTCTAGCCTAGTAGCTTCAGCTTCTGCTATGTTTTCAAAGATTAACCTCGGTGACCCGAACTTGAGATCAGTAGGTAGCACTGCCTCCGAACCGTAAACCATAAAAAAGGGAGTATTTCCATGCAGAGCTCAGCTAGGTTGAGTTCTCATGCTCCAAACCACATACGGCAGCTCTCTAATTCACTTTCCTGCGAACTTCTCATTCTTGTCGAAGACTTTCTTTCTGAGTGCTTCTAATATCATCCCGTTGGCTCTTTCTACTTGCCCGTTGGCTCTTGGGTGCGCCACCGAGGCATATTTGATCTGAATGCTCTTTTGCTCGCAGAAATCAAAGAACTCTGAACTGGTGAAGTTGGATCCCAGGTCAATTATGATGCTATTCGGTATCCCGAACCTGAATATTATGTCTTGTATGAATTCCACTGCCTTAGCTGAAGTTAGAGAAGCAATGGGTTTGAACTCTATCCATTTAGTGAATTTGTCGATAGCAACCAGTACATGAGTGTATCCTCCTTGAGCTTTCTTGAAAGGTCCAATCATATCCAATCACCAGCACGCGAACGGCCAAGTTACGGGTATAGTCTATAGCTGCTGTGCTGGTAGATGCTGCTGTTTTGACAAGTACTGGCAGGCTTCGCACCTCTAGACTAACTCGGTTGCATCACTCTTCGCTGTTGGCCAGTAGAAACCTGACCTGAAGACCTTCCCAACTAGGGTCCTGGATGCTGCGTGTACTCCACATTGCCCAGCATGGACCTCATCCAGAAGTTGCTTTCTAGTAGCTGAGAGAATGCATTTCATGAGGACTCCTGATGCGCCCCTTCTGTATAGTGTTTCCCCAATGAGCGTATAGTGAGCTGATTGTCTTGCGATGCGCTTGGCTGCATTCTTGTCATCTGGTTCCTCCTCGTTCTTTATATATTTGATGATCGGCCCCCTCCAGTCATCAGAATCTGACTTTGGTTGGCTCAAAGTATTACATTCCTCTGCCCGATCCAGTGAAATGCTTGGGTGTAATATTCCTTGAACGAAAACTCCAGGCGGGACCTGAGTTCGACTGGATCCTAGCTTGGATAATACATCAGCTGCTGTGTTTCGATCTCTCTCCACATGGTGAAATTCCAGACCTTCAAATTTGTCTTCTAGTTTCCGGACAGCAGTGTAGTATTTTCCCATGGAATCGTTCGAACAATCCCATTCTTTATTTATCTGACTTATGACCACTAGAGAATCTCCATATATCATTAGTCTTTTGATGCCCAGTGATATGGCAATGTTCAGTCCATGAATCAGAGCTTCGTATTCTGCTACATTGTTAGAGGCTGGAAATAACAACTGAAGGGCATATCTGAGGTGTTCGCCTCCAGGTGCAGTAAAGAGGATCCCTGCGCCTGCTCCCTGCAGCTTTAACGAGCCATCAAAATACATTCGCCATACTTCTGCGTTTCTAGGTTATCTGGTACCTGTTGTTCAGTCCACTCTGATACGAAATCAACCAGTGCTTGAGTTTTGATGGCAGTGCGAGGTCGAAATTCGATGTCATGAGATCCTAGCTCGCAGGCCCACTTGGCTATTCTCCCGATGGCTTCTTTGTTGTGAAGAATATCTCGTATCGAAAATCCAGTGACTACTATGACTTTGTGGTCGTCGAAGTAGTGACGGAGCTTGCGTGCAGTTAGAAGTAATGCATATAATAGCTTCTAAACTTGAGGGTATTTCTTCTTCGAGGGACCCAGAACTTCACTGATGAAATAAACAGGATGCTGTACTGGGTATGCATGTCCCTCTTCTGCTCGCTCGACTACCAATGCGGTGCTCACCACGTGAGTCGTGCAAGAGATATATAACAGCAGATCTTCAGCTGGTTGAGTCGGCGTGGCTCGATGGGTGGTTTCAGCACTGGTGGTGTTGTCAAGAACCTTTTCAACGCATCTAGAGCTTCCTGTGCTTCTGAAGTCCACTGAAATTTGTCCACCTTCTTGAGTAACTTATAAAACGGTAAGCCTTTTTCTCCTAGCCTGGATATAAATCTGCTCAGAGCTGCCATACATCCGGTGGGTCTTTGCACTTTCTTTTGTGATCGTGGAGCTTCCATCTTCATGATGGCCTCAATCTTTTCTGGATTGGCTTCAATTCCTCGGTGACTGACAATAAACCTGAGCAACTTTCCTGCTGGTACTCCGAAGACACATTTTTTGGGATTAAGCTTCCATCTGTATTGCCGTAGGCTGTTGAAGACCAGCTGTAAATCCTCAATGAAATTTTCTGAATTCTGTGTTTTGATCACCACGTCATCCATGTAAGCTTTCACATGCTTGCCCCAGTGATCGGTTAAGCATGTCTGAATAGCCCTCTGATAAGTCGCTCCAGCGTTTTTGAGGCCGAACGACATGGAGGTATAGTAGAAAGCTCCGAATGGAGTGATGAATGCTGTTTTTTCCTCGTCTTCTTTTGCCAGACTAATCTGATGATACCCAGAGTAGCAATCCAAGAAATACAACACAGAACATCAGGTGGTGGAATCTACCACCTGATCTATCCTAGGAAGCCCGAAGGGATCCTTTGGACAGTGTTTGTTGAGATCCGTATAGTCGACGCACATGCGCCAATCCACTTTATTCTTTTTTAGTACAAGAACAGGGTTGGCTAACCACTCGGGATGTAACACCTCTCTAATAAATCTAGCCGCAACCAAGCGAGCCAGCTCAGCGCGGATGGCTTCTCTCTTGTCGGGCGTGAAACGACGTAATTTTTGCCGAATCAGCCTCGCCTGGGGGTAGACCTTCAATTTGTGCTCGGCCGGTTCTCTCGGGACTCCCGACATATCCACAGGTTGCCATGCGAATACGTCTCGGTTATCTTGCAGGAACTGGACGAGCACGCCTTCCTATTTGTCATCCAGGCTGGAGCTGATGATGGCGGTTTTGCATTCATCAGCGAACCCAAGGTTGATCCTTTTGGTTTCTTCAGTCGGCCGCATAGAGGTCGCGGCTTGAGCTTCATTCACGGGTATCGCGAGGTCTTCCTCAGGCTTTGAGTTCGCCTGCGCAGAAGAAGTCACCGATGGTTTGGTGGTGAGGGCCGCCTGAATGGCCACTCGGAAACATTCTGCGGCGCCTTGGAAGTCAGCACGCACAGTTATGATCCCTTGTGGTCCTGGCATCTTCAATATCATGTATGTATAATGCGGGATGGCCATGAACTTTGCCAATCCAGGCCTCCCGATGATGGCGTTGTACCCGCAGTCGAAGTTTGCCACCTCGAACCTTAGGGACTCGGTTCTGTAGTTCTCCGGAGTTCTGAAGGTGACCGGCATGTAGATGTGGCCCAGCGGGTATTCTCCTTCAGTCGGCACGATGCTGAAGAAAGGAGTGTCTGACTCATGGAGCTCTTTGTGGTGAACTCCCAAGCCTTGGAGTGTTCGGGGGAAGGTGACGTTGATGCTGCTCCCCCGTCCACTAATACCTTCTTTACCCTGCTCTCTCGGATCACCGGATCGACGAGGAGCGGGTATTTGCCTGGGTGGTCGAAGTTGAGCCACTTATCTGCCCGGATGAAGGTTATCGGGTGCTCCGACCATCGGTATGGGGCGGGAAGACTGGTAGCCGCCACCAGTATCTGACGATCGTTGAGCTTTTGTTGTCTCTTGTTCTCTTGCGATCTGTGTCCACTGAAGATGACATTGACCTCTCTGTCGACACGCGGGAAGGCTCCACCTCCTCCTTCCTTCTGCTGCTGGGGTTGTCGCGGTTCTCCTGGTCCTCCTCACGGTGGGGGAGGAGGTAGAGGTTGGAAGGGTCGGCCGTGCCCGATGGAGTGCTTGAAGTCTCTGCAGTTCCGAAGGGTGTGGCGCATGTCCTTGTGGTACGGGCACTGAGCATTGAGGATGTCGTCCAGCGTACGTTCGCCTCCACGATGTCCTCCTCAGGCGCGAGAGGCAGGTGGTCCGGCGGCGTGGACTTCTTCGCGAGGCCTCTTCTCCCAACGCTTGTCGGGCTGCTGGTTCGTGTTGCGTCGTGGTGCCGCTGGTGCTGGCTTCGCTCCTCCGATGAGGTCCTGAGCTCACTCGTCGGCGGTGATGCAGAGGTCGGCTTCCTAGAACAGCTGCTCGGAGTCATTGGATCCCCTATAGAAGTCCTCGATCACTGCTGCCCCCACGACCTTGGGGATACAATTTCTCATGGTTTGGAACCTTTTGAGGTACGACCGAAGAGTTTCGTCCCCTCGGCTTGATGGATTTGAGGTCCCATGGCTGCGCCGATTTGTCGGAGAGAGACTGAAAGTTGGCGATGAAACACCGACTGAAGTCGCTCCAGTCATCGATGCAGTGTCAGGGTAGGTGTCGCAGCCACTGCAGTGCGTCTTGCCCGAGAACGATAGGCAAATATGCGGTCATCACGTCCTCGGTCGCCCCGGCAACTCGTGCAGCGGTGGTGTAGACGACCAGCCAGCCTCCCGGATCCTGCTTAGGTTCATAATTGTTGACGTTGGATACCTTGAAGTTAGGGGGCCATTGAATGGCCCTGAGGCACGGAGTGAGTGCCGATACTCCACATGTGTCCTCCTGTCGTCGATGATGTTGTCTGTCCCGGGGAGGGGAGTGGTCGTCGTGGTGCCTCGACCATCCCCGAGTGGTGCCACCAGTTGAAGCCGTGGCCGACTCGGTCCTGGTAGCCTGACTCCGTACTGGGATGCCGTGGTCCCGGTCGTACTCTTCCTGGCGACGGATCTCGTTCTCGTGTCATCGTTCATGCGAAGCATTGATGGAGCTTCATGCGTCCCGGTGACTGTTGATGGCGTGTCGTAGATCATTCGACGGGTGAGCGAGGGGTAGAATATGATTGGCTGCTTGAGTGAACAGCTGCCGATAGCCCTCGGCGTCAGGAGTCCGAGGGAGGCCATCAGTTATCCGAGCCAACACCCCTTCGACTTCACTCAGCGTGTTCATGGCTCGGGCAAAGTCGGGGTTCAGGTTGCGCCCGAAGAGTGGATTTTCCCGACGTTGCCTTGTCTCCTGCTCGGCCTGTTCTTGAGCCCGTCGACGATCGCGTCGTCAGGAATTCCTTTTTTCTTGAAGACACGTTCCTCCGGAGTTTCTCCTATCTCCGAGACCTCGTCTCGTGATACAGGTTGCGCCGGGTCCCGCTCTCCGGCCTCGTAATGTCGCTGGATATTTCGGCGTCGGTTCCTTCGTCGGCAGGATTCCCGCTGAGGAGGTTCCTCTCCAGGCGCAGTCGGTTCGTCGTCGGAGATGGGGGGCGATTCCACTCTCCCGATGAAGAGGACGTCGGAGTAGAAAGGAGTCGTTGTCGCGACGATCTTCTTCCTGTCTTCCTTAGAGGATGGAGGCACTGGAAGAGCAGCTTGACGACCCGTGGCCACGTTTGCTTCTTTCCTCCTTGTGATCCGTGTCCATTCTTCTGTCGGAGAGGTGGACAGCGGAGTTCTACGAGTAGACGGACCCTTGGTTCTTGGTTTGCTGACGGTGGTCTTTTTTCGGAGCGCTGGAGGTTGCGCTTTTTCCTGCCTCGCCCAGATTTTCTCGGAGATTTCTAAGGAAGGCTTTCTCTCTGACGGATCCGCGATGCGATGCAGAGTTCCCTCCTCATCCGCTACAGATGAGATAGTACCAAAGCAGAACATGGATCCAGGGCGGAGGATGATCTTGTGCTGGAAGGTGACGACCATTGAGCTAGCTTGGATCGATGACACACCCCTACCTGGCATGCCAGCTGTCAGTGTTTTGAGTCCGACCGCACACCCAGAGTTACCCCTCAAGGTGCTTTTAGGAGTAGGACAGTGTTACCGACTGTAGCTCGATGGTTCATGCTGGGCACTCGAGAAATAGTAGACAATGATGTACAGGTTCAGGCCGCTTTGAGATGTGTAACACCCTACGTCCTGGCGAGAGTGCTTTATGTGATGGGTTACAAGGGAGTTCTCTAGTGCTGGAAAACGTAGAGAGCGGGATGAATGGCTAAGTAATGAGTGATGTCCCCCGTCTTGAAGGGGTGCCCCTAGGCCTTATATACTCGACCGTGGGGCATTACATGTGGATATGATAACAACGTGTGCCAAAGTAATAGTGAACTAACTGAGTCTATCTTCCTATAGTTCAGTCGACTCATCCTCGCTCATTTCCAATGTACGGGGCCCCTGCACGGGAAGGTCGGGTCACTGTTGTGATTACTGCTCGAATTTGTTGGGCCGTCTGGGCTTGCGCCGACCCGGCCTTGTGTTAATCCGTTCCACTGGTCGTTCCTCCCAGGCCCACGAGGGGATGACCTTACGAATTATGGGGCCCTTGGTCCTTTCGTGAGGTCTTTTATCCTTCTAGTGGACCCGGGGGATATCTGTCCCCCACATTGAGAATAAGTCCCCAACATTGGCGCCCACCTCCGGTGAACTCATTCGACCACCTTTGGCAAGCACTGACCTTCGTCATGCTGCCGATGAAGATAACCGCGCCAGGGGCTGCTGCACTACAACCACTGGACACAAATCAGGAGACTCTCTCTCTACGAGAGGCTCGAAGCCAGAAGAGGAAAGCCACCAGTCCAACATTCCAGGATGTAACACCCTAAAGTTCAATTTTGTGAAGACAAGGAAAAATTCTCAAAGATTTTAAATCAAAACACCTTTCCTTAAAGATAATCATAATTTAGGAGTTTCCACTCATATATATGTTAAAAATACATAATTAAAGATACTTAGATAATCTAAATTGCCTTTGGGTTAGGATATATAAAAGAATTATGGTTAAACTATTTCTTAACATATATAAGTCTACAATATAAATTTGATTTCCCTAGAAGTAATAAGGTAGGGATTATTCTACTATATGAATAAAAACTTGTCTAAAAGGACTAAAATAAATAAAGAAATATATATAAAATATGTTTTTGCACATTATGCTGAAGTTCTAATGTGTATCCAAATTAAGTGTTTGAACTTTAAACTTGTGATGATTTGAAATTCAAATGGAAAGGAAAATAGAAAATAGAAAATAAAAGGAGAAGGGAAGAACTAAGAAAAATATTACATAAAATAAAATAAATATCCTTCACACTTATATTATGAAATTATACCTTTCAAACTGAGGACAAGTTATTCACAAAGGTTTGAATTTAAACTTGAATTCAAATTGGATTTGAATTGGATTTGAAAATGGGGAAAAGAAAATAGAAAAGAAAAAGAAAAAGGATACTATACCTTCATGGGCCGGCGGCCACGAATTCGGCCCACAACTGTTTTCAGCCGCGCAGCCCACTCCAAATCACGGCGCCGACAGGTGGGCTCCACCCCGTCAGCCTCCCGCGTGCGCGCGCTCATCGCTGACGTCGTGGGGCCCGCACGTCATCCACCCACCCCCCATCGCTTGCTGCGCTTCTCTCACTGATCTGCGGGCCACCCTCGTCAGCGCTTTCTTCCTCGCGGCGAACAGACCGCGCGAACTCCGCGGAGCTCGCCGTGGATCTCGGCCGCCGTGTATGGCGCAACCAACCTCGGACCCGCCTCCTATAAGACCTACGTTCTTCCTCGGTACCCAAGCCATAGCCGTGCACGCCGTCGCCTAGCTCCGCCGCACACCGAGAGAAAGGGTGAGGTCCGCCGCCGGCGTTTCTCCTCTGGGCTCGCGTTCCGGTCCGCGTGTGTGGGTGGGGACGATCGCCGGTGACCCGTGAAGCTGTCCGCGCCTCCAATTCGAGTTGAACACCACCAGAGCTCAAGTAATTGCTCGCCGCCGTTGCTATTCCGCCGTGAATCCGCTGCTCGCCGTGGCCAACGCCGTCGAGTCGACAATTCGAGGTAACAAGCCCACCGGCAGATTCGCCTCGCTCTCTTCATCGCGCTGCACCGTTTAATTTTGGTTTAGTGCTCGGTGGCGGCGGAATTGCCGTTCGCGGGCGAGCTCCACCGCGGGTGGGCGGCGCCGTCGTCCTGGGATGCTGCCTGGGAGGCCGTCGTAAGGAAGATGGGCCGGTGACCGTCGATCGCGAAACAAACGGTGTAGATTAGAACACCCGTACCGGTTCGGCTGAACCAATCTGGTTCGTCCGATCTTGATCTGACGCTTGAAGATCGATGTAGGTAACATTAAACCTGGGCCGTCGAGATCTAATCGGATGGCTATCCCTGGATACCGTTTCACGGAAGCCTAGATCTAATCTGGTGCGCACATCTCGGATCTGACGGCTCACAATGCCCCGTACCCCTTCGCCGTGGCAAACTTTCTAAAGAGCCCCTGGGTTTAATAAGAATCAACCCGCCGTCCTGTGCGGGTGTAGCCTGAGTCTGGGGATTCTTTCGAGAAGGCCCCTGCACTTTTCTGATATTGAGGCCCAGTCCAGTGAATAAGAAAATCATAGAAAATGATTTAGAAAATGATTTTTAGTGTTAAAATAAATCCTGAAACTTAATTAATTCATAACTAATTCATTTTAACTCCAAATTGAGTCATTCCAATTCCTAAAATTTTGTAATAATATTCTCTACCATTTAGAATCACTGTTTTGACATGAACTCTGTCAGAAAATTTATTTATCATTTAATCATATTTTAATCACATTAAACCTTAGGAAATTCATAACTTAAAATCTACAACTTTAAAATTAATAATTCTTTCTCCTGTGATCTTATTTTAATATGTAGATTATTAATATGAATTTTGGCATATATGTTTGGTGTAATGTTAATTCTGCCTATACACTGTTTGTTTGTATTGCTACGACTAGTGCGAGGTCACGAGTCACCTGAAGATCATCCTGGTACCTGGATTCTCAAGGCCCAGGCAAGTTGTGCCCTTGATCACTTCTTTTTACCCACTCATGTTCTGATTAATCATAATGATCTGCATAGGTTAATTTTGATGGGACCCCAATAGGTTACCCTAGTTTGTCTATCTTTATACCTTGTTTACCACTGAACTTTCTGGGTAGTACTTGCTAGTGCTATATATGGTTTTGGGTATGAAGATTACACTATTCATGATTATACTTTTGTTGTCAGTTGTTATTTATGGTTCATGTTAAGATCATTATGTTAATTGGAACATGGAGAACCACCCGGGAAAACAGTGCTACCACAAGGGTAGTATGGGATGCCCTTGGCTGATTAATTAGGAAAGCTAGTGGAAGACTACCTTACCCGAAAGGGGCAAGGGCAGTAGGGGAGAGGTCAGTGTAGGGAGGCCCTCGGGAGGATTTTGCTGCGATGGCGGTCCTGCAAGGGATTCCTGCACTGGATCTTCCTATAAACTGTAGCGGGTTTTCGGAAGCTAGTGGAACTTTGTAAAGGCCTCGTAGTGCTACCCTGCCTCACTTCCTTGGTAGAGGTGTATGGGATTCATGACCCCTTGGCAGATGGGTAACACGACTTGTGGGTAAAGATGCGCAACCTCTGCAGAGTGTAAAACTGGTATACTAGCCGTGCTCACGGTCATGAGCAGCTCGGACACTCACATGATTAATCTATGGAACTAAATTCAATTTGTCATATGCATTGCATGGCAGGTGATGTTGTTATTTTTGATCTATTACTTAATTGGGTTTGGTATTTACTTATACCTAGTAATTGCTAATAAAATTTTGACCAACTTTAAAAGCAATGCTCAGCTCTAACCATCTTCTTTGGTAAGCCTTACACTTTATGAGCTCCCACCTTTGGTGAGTTCATGCACATTATTCCCCACAACTTGTTGAGCGATGAACGTATGTGAGCTCACTCTTGCTGTCTCACATACACCACAGGTCAAGACCAGGTACTGCAGGATGATGCTCATGGAGGATGCTGCGATGAGTTCGTGAGAGGTCTAGGTCGTCGTCTCCCAGTCAACTTTGGGTTGCTGGACCGTTGTCTCCTTATAATGTAATTATTTATTTTGTATAGAACTCCTGTTATATATAAAGTTGTGACATTCGATCCTGTGCCACTATACATCATATGTATGAGACTTGGTCCCAGCATACCTGGTGTTTATGTTAACCCCGGGTTTTGGACCCCTAAAATCCGGGTGTTACAGAAGTGGTATCAGAGGAATGTTGACTGTAGGACGAAACCTAGATAGAACTGGACAACCATTCTTTACTTACCTTACTCTGATTCTTTTCTAAACTTATCTTAATCTTTTCTCATCTATTTCCGCTTACTCTGATTATTCTTACCTTTTCATTCTAAAGACAAACTTGGATTTCACACTTTGAAATCCTGTGCCTAAAGTGACTTTAGGAATAGGAGACCTAATCCTAGGAACAAAAACAAAACTATTTTTATAAGTGTTTATATATTTGAATGCTTGTTCTTATGATATTTGTCTGATTTGGATCTTTGTTTGAGTGTGATGAGTTGTGGAGTAATGTCCACAATTGCATCTGCATATACACATAGGTATGAAAAAAAAAAATATATAATTATAAAATAATTAGACAACCTAGATTGTCCCCATGGGAACATATCTAGCTTAAAGAGATTTATCTTATCCTAAAAGATCTCATTCTAATCAATTCATCTTATCTTAAAAGATTCTCCCTTATCTTGACAGATCCATCTTATCTTAAAGGATACTCATCCTATCTTGAAAAGATTTTATCTCATCCTAATAGATCTAACTGACCTCAAAAGATTTTATCTTATCTTTATGGATCCATCTTATCCTAATAGGCATACTTATCCACCCTAGTTTATCAACCATGATCTAATGCAAATTAATTAGATCTTGTCTAGTTAAACTAGTCATACCAATCTAATTTAGATCTCATCTAACCTAATATGATCTAATCTAAAGTGACATATCAAACATGTTAGATAGATTAGACCTCACTCCTATAAAATAATTTAAGCTAAATTGATGCCCTAGATTAACTTGACCATATACATATGCAACTACCTTACCCATCCGATAGTTGCATAATCCCTCTGTGTTAACCTAATAGAGCTTCTGACCTACCTACACTGTATACCCCATCCTATCTCAAAGGAATCTAACATATCCTAACAAGATATATCTTACCCTGATAAATCTATCTAACTTAAACTAGTCTAATCTAGATCATAGCTAATTTAATATGGTCTAATGTTATCTAACTTAATGTGGTCCACTTAAACAGATTAATGACACTAGTAGAAGAGATTAGACCTCACTAGCCATGTATTAACTTAACTTAGCACCTTGGATCAATTCAACCATGAGCTAACCCAACCCATAGTGCCATAATGAATAGTATGACCTTTCTATTCCCACCTAATAACAACAAACAAATTTTTAACCTACATCTTGTAGCCTGTCTCACCCATGTATATCTCTCATCTTGACAGATTCTATCTTACCCTTGGATATTCACCTTATATGATTGGTTACCCCAATCTGGACATAAATTAAGCCCTACCAAAGAATCTATAGATTATGACCAACTACTAGCTTATTCATTCCGCTTAGTGAACAATTTCCTTTGCAAAACTATTAACATATGCTTCTAACTTTCATGGTCAATACCAGGAAAGGAAAGATTATCACGTAACAACAAACAGAAAATGAATCCTCCAAATCCTCCACCTGTTGACCTCAATCAAGTGGTTGCTACCCAAAGACTGGTAATACAACAGTTAACAGACATGGTGACCGAGATGCAGAATCAGATAAGACAACAACGCGAGGAAATACGTCAAGCCCGCCAAGAAATAAGGCAAGCACGGTTGGAAAGACAACAACAACAACCTCCACTACCACCACCAGCTTCACCAAGCTACATAGATATAAATTATGATGATTTGTAAGGTCTAAGTGTTACTTTAGTTAGTAGATGATATGATATTATTTTAGAAGGAACGATAAGGTCTATTGACCCAATGTTTTGTTAAAGAATTATACCTCATGCTAAGATCTCTTTGTTTGTGCATATGAGTATGCATCCTTTTTCTTTCAAATCTCGAGGACGAGATTATTTTTAAGGGGGGTAGGATTTGTAACACCCTAAAGTTCAATTTTGTGAAGACAAGGAAAAATTCTCAAAGATTTTAAATCAAAACACCTTTCCTTAAAGATAATCATAATTTAGGAGTTTCCACTCATATATATGTTAAAAATACATAATTAAAGATACTTAGATAATCTAAATTGCCTTTGGGTTAGGATATATAAAAGAATTATGGTTAAACTATTTCTTAACATATATAAGTCTACAATATAAATTTGATTTCCCTAGAAGTAATAAGGTAGGGATTATTCTACTATATGAATAAAAACTTGTCTAAAAGGACTAAAATAAATAAAGAAATATATATAAAATATGTTTTTGCACATTATGCTGAAGTTCTAATGTGTATCCAAATTAAGTGTTTGAACTTTAAACTTGTGATGATTTGAAATTCAAATGGAAAGGAAAATAGAAAATAGAAAATAAAAGGAGAAGGGAAGAACTAAGAAAAATATTACATAAAATAAAATAAATATCCTTCACACTTATATTATGAAATTATACCTTTCAAACTGAGGACAAGTTATTCACAAAGGTTTGAATTTAAACTTGAATTCAAATTGGATTTGAATTGGATTTGAAAATGGGGAAAAGAAAATAGAAAAGAAAAAGAAAAAGGATACTATACCTTCATGGGCCGGCGGCCACGAATTCGGCCCACAACTGTTTTCAGCCGCGCAGCCCACTCCAAATCACGGCGCCGACAGGTGGGCTCCACCCCGTCAGCCTCCCGCGTGCGCGCGCTCATCGCTGACGTCGTGGGGCCCGCACGTCATCCACCCACCCCCCATCGCTTGCTGCGCTTCTCTCACTGATCTGCGGGCCACCCTCGTCAGCGCTTTCTTCCTCGCGGCGAACAGACCGCGCGAACTCCGCGGAGCTCGCCGTGGATCTCGGCCGCCGTGTATGGCGCAACCAACCTCGGACCCGCCTCCTATAAGACCTACGTTCTTCCTCGGTACCCAAGCCATAGCCGTGCACGCCGTCGCCTAGCTCCGCCGCACACCGAGAGAAAGGGTGAGGTCCGCCGCCGGCGTTTCTCCTCTGGGCTCGCGTTCCGGTCCGCGTGTGTGGGTGGGGACGATCGCCGGTGACCCGTGAAGCTGTCCGCGCCTCCAATTCGAGTTGAACACCACCAGAGCTCAAGTAATTGCTCGCCGCCGTTGCTATTCCGCCGTGAATCCGCTGCTCGCCGTGGCCAACGCCGTCGAGTCGACAATTCGAGGTAACAAGCCCACCGGCAGATTCGCCTCGCTCTCTTCATCGCGCTGCACCGTTTAATTTTGGTTTAGTGCTCGGTGGCGGCGGAATTGCCGTTCGCGGGCGAGCTCCACCGCGGGTGGGCGGCGCCGTCGTCCTGGGATGCTGCCTGGGAGGCCGTCGTAAGGAAGATGGGCCGGTGACCGTCGATCGCGAAACAAACGGTGTAGATTAGAACACCCGTACCGGTTCGGCTGAACCAATCTGGTTCGTCCGATCTTGATCTGACGCTTGAAGATCGATGTAGGTAACATTAAACCTGGGCCGTCGAGATCTAATCGGATGGCTATCCCTGGATACCGTTTCACGGAAGCCTAGATCTAATCTGGTGCGCACATCTCGGATCTGACGGCTCACAATGCCCCGTACCCCTTCGCCGTGGCAAACTTTCTAAAGAGCCCCTGGGTTTAATAAGAATCAACCCGCCGTCCTGTGCGGGTGTAGCCTGAGTCTGGGGATTCTTTCGAGAAGGCCCCTGCACTTTTCTGATATTGAGGCCCAGTCCAGTGAATAAGAAAATCATAGAAAATGATTTAGAAAATGATTTTTAGTGTTAAAATAAATCCTGAAACTTAATTAATTCATAACTAATTCATTTTAACTCCAAATTGAGTCATTCCAATTCCTAAAATTTTGTAATAATATTCTCTACCATTTAGAATCACTGTTTTGACATGAACTCTGTCAGAAAATTTATTTATCATTTAATCATATTTTAATCACATTAAACCTTAGGAAATTCATAACTTAAAATCTACAACTTTAAAATTAATAATTCTTTCTCCTGTGATCTTATTTTAATATGTAGATTATTAATATGAATTTTGGCATATATGTTTGGTGTAATGTTAATTCTGCCTATACACTGTTTGTTTGTATTGCTACGACTAGTGCGAGGTCACGAGTCACCTGAAGATCATCCTGGTACCTGGATTCTCAAGGCCCAGGCAAGTTGTGCCCTTGATCACTTCTTTTTACCCACTCATGTTCTGATTAATCATAATGATCTGCATAGGTTAATTTTGATGGGACCCCAATAGGTTACCCTAGTTTGTCTATCTTTATACCTTGTTTACCACTGAACTTTCTGGGTAGTACTTGCTAGTGCTATATATGGTTTTGGGTATGAAGATTACACTATTCATGATTATACTTTTGTTGTCAGTTGTTATTTATGGTTCATGTTAAGATCATTATGTTAATTGGAACATGGAGAACCACCCGGGAAAACAGTGCTACCACAAGGGTAGTATGGGATGCCCTTGGCTGATTAATTAGGAAAGCTAGTGGAAGACTACCTTACCCGAAAGGGGCAAGGGCAGTAGGGGAGAGGTCAGTGTAGGGAGGCCCTCGGGAGGATTTTGCTGCGATGGCGGTCCTGCAAGGGATTCCTGCACTGGATCTTCCTATAAACTGTAGCGGGTTTTCGGAAGCTAGTGGAACTTTGTAAAGGCCTCGTAGTGCTACCCTGCCTCACTTCCTTGGTAGAGGTGTATGGGATTCATGACCCCTTGGCAGATGGGTAACACGACTTGTGGGTAAAGATGCGCAACCTCTGCAGAGTGTAAAACTGGTATACTAGCCGTGCTCACGGTCATGAGCAGCTCGGACACTCACATGATTAATCTATGGAACTAAATTCAATTTGTCATATGCATTGCATGGCAGGTGATGTTGTTATTTTTGATCTATTACTTAATTGGGTTTGGTATTTACTTATACCTAGTAATTGCTAATAAAATTTTGACCAACTTTAAAAGCAATGCTCAGCTCTAACCATCTTCTTTGGTAAGCCTTACACTTTATGAGCTCCCACCTTTGGTGAGTTCATGCACATTATTCCCCACAACTTGTTGAGCGATGAACGTATGTGAGCTCACTCTTGCTGTCTCACATACACCACAGGTCAAGACCAGGTACTGCAGGATGATGCTCATGGAGGATGCTGCGATGAGTTCGTGAGAGGTCTAGGTCGTCGTCTCCCAGTCAACTTTGGGTTGCTGGACCGTTGTCTCCTTATAATGTAATTATTTATTTTGTATAGAACTCCTGTTATATATAAAGTTGTGACATTCGATCCTGTGCCACTATACATCATATGTATGAGACTTGGTCCCAGCATACCTGGTGTTTATGTTAACCCCGGGTTTTGGACCCCTAAAATCCGGGTGTTACACAGGAGGAAGAGTTGGACCAAGATATCAGGGATATGGAAATCATCCATCAACAAGTGCAAAGGAAGAAAGAGAAGATGGCTCGGCTCGCTGATCTTCAAAGGAAGATCGACGAAGCTACTGAAGAAGTGCGCCATCTTGCTCAAGACGAACAAGACCGAAGGCCCCAGCACAGGGAGCTTCGTCAGGAAGGCCTATTCAACGAAGATGGATGGTATGATGATTTTAATCATGATACCTTTACTTTTGATGATGCTTCTTCTTTGGCAGCAGAATTGCAGGCTATCCCATGGCCACAATCTTACAAGCTACCTCAGCTACCAATGTATGATGGGCACTCAAACCCAAAACAATTTCTGATGAGCTATGAGGCAACGATATCCTCATACGGAGGCAATGCAGCTATCATGGCTAAATCCTTCGTCATGGCAGTCCGGAACGTGGCCCAGATATGGTATTCTTCTCTTCGGCCAGGGACAATTACGTCTTGGCAGAAGCTCAAGGACATGCTGGTGACTAGTTTCCAAGGCTTTCAGATGAAGCCAGTCACAGCTTAGGCCCTGTTCCAATGCAGGCAAGACCATGAGGAATACCTCCAGGCGTATGTCCGAAGGTTCTTGCGATTGAGAGCACAAGCGCCCATAGTGCCCAATGAAATTGTCATTGAGGCCATGATTAAGGGCCTTCGGCTAGGACCTATAGCTCAGTACTTTGCCAGGAAGCCCCCACAAACTCTGGAGAAGCTGCTTCAGAAGATGGATAAGTACATCCGGGCTGACAACGATTTCCGCCAAAGAAGGGAGGAAGCTTACATATTCTCGAAAATGACCAGGGGCTTCGGAGGAAGAATCCACCCAAGGCATATCAGGTCAATCCATAACTCCACTCAGAATGACGATAAAGGAAGCCAACTCAGAGGTCACAGTACAACTCGCAATTTTCGGGGCAACAACAAAGCTCTTTCAGGCCGCCAGCTCCAAGGGGCAGAGGCGCCAGGGGCTTCGGGGGAAGATACGGGGATCAGCCTAGGAAGATTTATTGCTTATTCTGTGGTGAGGACAAAGGCCATACTACAATAATGTGCCAAATCACCATTCAAAAGAAGAAGGAGAACGCGGAAGCCAAAGCTCGGCAGAATCAGCCGGAGCAGGTCTTGCACACTGCTTCGTGCTACTCTCCCTACATACCAGAATATGTGGGCAATCATCCTGCAACTTCTGTTGCTTCGGCTAGCCAGTCACATGCTTCCTAGCCACAACTCCCACCCCCACCACCACTGCAACCAACCTATTCCCGAAGCCAGTAGCTAGAAGGGCGCCAACACACCCGACAACAACGGGAGTTCAGGGAGGAATCCGAAGCTCGCACAGTCAACAGTACTGTGCCAGAATCAAAGCACATTTATTGAGCGATATCCTACCCCCGAAATACTTTTTTGTAATATGTCATTTTATTTCTCAATAAGGCATGATCAATGTAAATCTAGTTTTTCCTTGTAACAGTTTCGCTTCTATCAGAATGAAATATATTTTCTTCATAGACTTACGAAGCTAAAAAACAGCTGAAGCTCAAAAGTTGTTCCTAAGGGAATGCAGAGCTAAAAATCGCCGAAACTACAAAAAAGCCGTTCCTAAGGGAGCGCAGTGTAAGTTTTGCCAAAGCTACAAAAAGTTGTTCCTAAGGGAGCGCAGTGTAAGTTTTTTGCTCAAAAGTCA
This sequence comes from Zea luxurians, assembly GCA_029449295.1. NCBI lineage: Eukaryota > Viridiplantae > Streptophyta > Magnoliopsida > Poales > Poaceae > Zea > Zea luxurians. The sequence goes on along the minus strand of JAOPSE010002051.1, from coordinate 56,459 downwards.
TTCCAAAGGGAATGCAGAGCCAAATACCGCCGAAATATAAGGCGAAGAAGTTCAAAAGACGTTCCTAAGGGGATGCAGAACTTATACCACCGAAATATAAGGTGAAGAAGTTCAAAAGACGTTCCTAAGGCGATGCAGAACTTACACCGAAAAATAAGCGGTGAAGCCGAAAAATAAACGACAAAGAGGTTCCGATCGTTCCTAAGGGGACACAGAGATTGTGTGTTTCAGTGTGGGCATGTGGGTGTGTGTCTTCGGCATTAGCATCATTCTTCTCATCATATCATCACATCATCCCGCATAGCATCACATCATACATCATATTGCACCGATGACACGAATTGAATACGAAGTCGATCTTCAGAGATTGCTTTATAAAAAAGAAAATGTGCTAAGGCACAAAGTAAGCTGAGAAATTCAACTTCATCAGCTCTATTGCAAAAGAAGGGATCCTTTGTTTATGAAGCTTGCATGTTATTACGAAGCACAGATACTTTCACGAAGCATGGATCTTTTTCTTTACGAAGCATGAAAAGAAGGGAAGGTGTTTTTTCACCGAAGGCTCAAAAACGGTATGTATGTAGAAGTTTCATGCATCGCAAAGAAGCGAATTACAAATCATTTACATATTAGATTCAAAATTATACACATCGAATATTACAGTCTTGTTGCAGCAAAGTTACATTGATCGTCTAAAAATGTTTTTACAATAAGTACTAGTCTTCCTTCAGGATCTTCTCTACAACTTCATTTAGCAATTTGTTAACGACTTCATCAATAATAGATTCGGCTATATTAATAATCTCCAATGCTTCCTTCGTTTCTGGATCGACCAAGGGATCAAACGGTTCCGGTGGCGGAGATAATTCAGCTACAGTAGAAAAAGTTAATTAGTTCGAAGCCATAAAAGCAAATGCCGAAGCTAAAGACCACGAATAATACCTATACGTCTTTCATGTTCTGCAGCTTCCTCAGCTTGTTTCGCTTCCACTCGAGCGTCATGAATATCTTTTTCACTCTTCTTCATAATTTCGTGAGCCATTTCTCGGCCACCATTTGCCAAGATGTCAGTGTAAAATTTTCCGCCCATTAAACTTGCTTCAGTTGAGGGATCTTTTGTGTCATCCCCGGAGAAGGCAGCTTCGGCCTGGGCCAAGGTCTTGACATAGTCGCACCCCGCCTTCTCCAGGATGGCTGAAATTCCTCTTGCACCGAAGAACGCGCAGACATCCCCGTGATCACTTAAAATTTCTTCAAAAGCTTCGGCCTCTCCATTTATCCATTCGATAACACCTTCAGGGTCACCTCGTATGAAGTTATCTTCGTTGGAATAGGCACCCACGTTGGCGAAGCTAGCCTTTATTTTCTCCATGCAGCCCAAGGATTTTTCAAAACATCTTTCTTTGGATGCATGAAGTTCTTCAACTGTTTTCTCTAAATAGTTTTTCCAATATTCACTGATATCTCGGTTAGCTTCTGCAAGATCGCATTTTTCTTTGGCTTCGGCCAATTGTTTCTGAAGATCTTCGATTTCATTCTTCTGAATTTTGGCTTGAGTCTTGAAACTAGCCTCATCTTCTTTCACCTTGTTTACCAATGAAATCAAGATTTTGTCTTTCTCAAGACCTTCATTTCTTAGTTCAATTACCTCTGAATGAAGGTTGTTTAGAGCCATCGTATATCCTTCGTCTTTAATGTTTTTCTGAGCTCTCAGCGCATTGCTAAGAATTAAGCCCTGCAAGAGAAAGACAGAATTAAGTATAGTAAATAAAATATTTCGTTTTCAAAATACAAAATTAGCTTTTATACCTTTACGCTATTATACGCTAAGCTATCAGCAAGCTCATCCTTCGATAAGATTGAAAGACTGTCTTCAAGCCTCGGGAATCCGATGCTTCTACCAACAAAAAATCTTCTTCCCCACTACCATTAAACACTAATGCCCCCTTCGGGTATTTTAATTTCTGGGCATAGTGTAGTGCTTCTAGCTTTTCTTCTTGAGAAAGTCTCTTCCCTGAAGCATGGCGAGTGATTTAATCGGTGTTTTCTTTTGAAACTTCAGTGGTGGCATTTTCTTCAGACGCCATTTGCTCTGCCGTTTTTTCTTCAATTATGATAGGCTCTGCCTCGGTGGACTCTGAAGGCCCAGCTTTGGTTTCAGCTAGAATTGTTGCAGTTTTTACTTCTGCCTGCTTTATTTCAGCTTCGGGTTGCGCTTTCGAAGCTTCGGCCGTTTTTCTTGAAGGGGTAGAGCTCAAGGTCTTTGCTATTTCTAATACAACATCTAGCACATTTACCATCCTCCTCCTCTTAGGAGTTGTGGCAGAACTCTTTTGTGTCTTCGGCGCTGTTGCTTCTGTTGAAGGGCTCAAAATCTCTAGTACTTTTGTTATTTCTTCAATTTTTGACCCTTCAGCCTTATCTTTGTTAGCCTTTGTTTCAATTAGCTCAACCGAAGGTACCTTCGGCATTATAGCCGGCTCTTCAGTCCTCTGCATGGGAGGAATAGTCTCTTTTATTTTGGCATCCGAGGAGGTCCCTTCACCAAATTCAGGTATCATGGCCGGTGAGATAGGACCTTCAATTTTTTCGCTTCAGCACGGGCTTATCTGTGGTGGCCGAAGTAGCAGCTTTCCTCTTTTTCCCTTGTCCCCGCAGCGGATAGCGGTAGTCGGGATAAACGAAACCAATGGCATCAAAAACTCTGTTCAATCTCTTCTTTCCCCGACCTCCGAAGGCTGCGGATAGTGCGTTGTCTTCTGCCTTGGAATATGCTCCAAGCAGTTCATCACTTGTAGCTTCGATACATTTCAGCCAGTCGTCGTTTGGTTCATCGAACTTATCCCCAAACCTGAATGTATATTTCAGTTGGATCAAATCACCTTCGTTCGAGTTAGTGATGGTTTCTTTCGGCGTTTCCTAGTTTTCCACAAGCGGCCATACTCTGAATGCTATATGTTCTTGAATTAAATCCCTCGTACCAATGAAGGAGCAGACAGTACCGAAGGCCTTCTGACACGCTTCGGCGGCATCATCAATTTCAACCTTCGGCTTTCAGAGGCAGAAGCGGGACCATATGGGGCGCATGATAACTTCCTTAATGTCTTCCCTCATTGTCAAATCGTTCTTCATATAAAACCATTCTTCCATCCAAGCTCTGAGCCATCTCTTCCGAAATGTTGGCACTGGGTGGCTTGCATTGGGACGGGCGATAAATCTATAACAATCGAAGTTGTTGTGGTACTGTTCTTCACCCATGGCCTTCGTCTCATATAGAAGTTCGTGCATGCCGCAGAAGCACTTCGCGCTTGGCTCTAGCCCTTGGCTCCTTACTGCCCAGACGAAAACCCCCATCCTTAATATGGCTTCGGGGGTCATCTGATGAAGGAAGATTTGGTAGGTTTTCAGCACTTCAACTACAAACTTGCTCAAAGGGAACCGAAGTCCAGCCTTGAAGAAGCTCCGGTAGATCACAACTTCGTCTTCTTCAGGGGAAGGGACGTTGTTGTCTCCACCATCTCTCACAATAGACATATCATGAAAATACCTTCCTCTCATGTTCTCAAGATGACTTTGTTTGATGGTTGATTTTCCAAAAATTAAATGAATTGGCCTCCAGGGCCGATCCTCAGAATCTTTGCCCCCTCTTTCCACATCATAGCTATCACTGTCACCAGTATCTCCTTAGTAATCTTCTCTGTATTTGTTTTTGCCATTGACTCAATAAATCCAGCAATATAAGGATTCACAACTTTCTTCTCCTCAAAAAGCTTCTCCTCTTTAGTTAGCTTTGTCTCAGTAGCAATCTTCTTGTCTTGAGGCATATTTTCTTCAAAAATGGTGAAAACACATTTTCTAAACCGAAGCTCGGAGAGCTTGAAAAACTATCAAGCGCTAGCGAGTAACAGCTATAAAATTGAGAAAATAAGGCAAATGGCGCAAGCAGTGTATCAAGTGCAGTCGGTGTAAGTTCCTATTTATACACCTAGTACGCTCCAGATTGGAGGGCCCCGTTTGTCATTGACTGTTGCTATTCTAGCAAAGGGAAGGTGTTTTTTTCGGACCTTCGGCTTAAGGCCTTCGTCCATGTCGCAGTCTGAATTCGTTATCTTAACAAATTAATACTGTGAGGGGCTACTGTTGGGGCCTTCGTCTCCCGAAGGTCCTCAAAAACATGACTAATAATGTTTCCCCAAGTGTAATATATGTACAGGAGCCTTCGGACATCGGGATGAAGCTGTCCACAATGTAAAAAGCATGGTTGGGACGAAGGTCGAACCAGTTCCGAAGCTATGCGCAAGGAAGCTTCGGCTCAGTGGTAGAAAAGGAACCGATTTAAAGAGGAAAATGCTATTTACTCCTCGGTAGATTGTCCTAATGTCAATAGTAAAAATGAAGGGTATAAATGTAATTTCACATAGGCTACACCCTGTGCCTATAAATAGATGAACAATACCCCCGTACTGTTCATGCTGACTAGTACTCATTTGTGCGTCACACTTGTACTTTTACCTTCTTTCAAGCCGAAGGTACATTTGTAATTCAATATTGTTTCTGCCTTTTCATGGTAATATAATGATAATGAATTAATAATGTTATATGCTTGTTTATGTTGTCTTTTATATTTCATATGCTTCTCCTTTTATTAACATATATCACAATCTACGAAGGTATGTCCTTCGTGACCTTCGTCTAAAGATAATTATATCCTAAGGGAAATAATGCTTCGAAGGACGAAGAGCATTAACGTTTAACATTTTGTGTTGCCAACAGAGCCATTAGTCTCATCAAACACAATATCACAAGAAACTGCAACCAATCCAGTGGATTTGTTGAAGACTCTATATGCCCTTGTGTTTGAGTCATAACTAAGTAAAAAACCTTCTACAGCCTTAGGAGCAAATTTAGATTTTCTACCTCTTTTAATAAGAATAAAGCATTTACTCCCAAAGACTCTAAAATATGAAACATTGGGCTTTACCACTGAGGAGCTCATATGATGTCTTCTTGAGGATTCGGTGAAGATATAACCGGTTGATGGAGTAGCAAGCAGTGTTGATTGCTTCCGCCCAAAACCTGTCTGGAGTCTTGTATTCATCAATCATGGTCCTTGCCATGTTCAGTATAGTTCTATTCTTTCTCTCCACTACACCATTTTGTTGAGGTGTGTAGGGAGAAGAGAACTCATGCTTGATGCCCTCCTCCTCAAGAAATCCTTTAATTTGAGAGTTCTTGAACTCCGTCCCATTATCGCTTCTTATCTTTTTGATTCTTAATCCGAACTCATTTTGAGCCCGTCTTAAGAATCCTTTTAATGTATCTTGGGTTTGTGATTTTTCCTACAAAAGAAGACCCAAGTGAAGCGAGAATAATCATCCACAATAACTAGACAGTACTTACTCCCGCCGATGCTTATGTATGCTATCGGGCCGAATAGATCCATGTGGAGTAGCTCGAGCGGCCTGTCAGTCATCATTATGTTCTTGTGTGGATGGTGGGCTCCAACTTGCTTTCCTACTTGACATGCGCTACAAATCCCGTCTTTCTCAAAATGAACATTTGTTAGTCCTAAAATGTGCTCTCCCTTTAGAAATTTGTGAAGATTCTTCATCCCAACATGGGCTAGTCGGCGATGCCAGAGCCAACCCATATTAGTCTTAGCAATTAAGCAAGTGTCAAGTTCAGCTTTGGTATCATTAAAATCAACTAAATATAGCTGTCCTTCTAACACTCCCTTAAATGCTACTGAATCATCACTTCTTCTAAAGACAGTAACACCTACATCTGTAAATAGATAGTTGTAGCCCATTTTGCATAATTGAGAGACAGAAAGCAAATTGTAATCTAAAGAATCTACGAGAAAAACATTGGAAATAGAATGGTCAGGTGATATAGCAATTTTACCCAAACCTTTGACCAATCCTTGATTTCCATCCCCGAATGTGATAGCTCGTTGGGGATCTTCATTTTTCTCATAGGAGGAGAACATCATTTTCTCCCCTGTCATGTGGTTTGTGCACCCACTATCGATTATCCAACTTGAACCACCGGATGCATAAACCTACAACACAATTTTAGGCCTTGTTCTTAGGTACCCAAACAGTCTTGGGTCCTTTGACGTTTGAAACAAGCACCTTGGGTACCCAAACACAAGTTTTTGAATTCTTGTGTTTGCCCCCAACATATTTGGCAACTACTTTGCCTGATTTGTTAGTTAAAACATATGATGCATCAAAAGTCTTAAAAGAAACATTATGTTCATTTGATGCAGCAGGAATTTTCTTTCTAGGCAATTTAACATGGGTGGTATGCCTAGAGCTAGAAGCCTCATTTTTGTACATGAATGCATGATGAGAAACATTGTGAGGTTTCCTAACATGAATCTTCCTAATCTTATGTTCGGGATAGTTTGCAGGGTATAAAATGTGGCCCTCACTATCCTGAACCATGGGAGCCTTGCTCTTAACAAAGTTAGACAATCTTTTAGGGGCATTAAGCTTGACATTGCTCCCCTATTGGAAGCCAATGCCATCCTTAATGCCAAGGCGTCTCCCATTATAGAGCATGCTTCTAGCAAATTTAAAATTTTCATTTTCTAGTTCATGCTCAGCAATTTTAGCACTTAATTTAGAAATGTGATCATTTTGTTGTTTAATCATGGAAAGGTGATCATCCATAGTGTTGGGGACTTGTTCTCAAATGCTAAGAGCTAAGAACAAGGCAACATAAAAGTGTTAAATACTAAAGTCCTTCGTCCTCCAAAACATTATTTCCTTTCGGGATATAACGAATTTCGGACGAAGGTTACGAAGGACATACCTTCGTAAGCACAAGAGATAATGAAAAAATAAAGCATAATACCAACTTCATCATTAGATCATTTCTATTTTATTAATCATGGAAAAACAGAAATGATTGTAGATTACAAATGTACCTTCGGCTTGAGGGAAGGCAAAAGTACAAGCGTGACGCAAAAGCAAATGCCAAGTCAGCGTGAACAGTACGGGAGTACTGTTCACCTATTTATAGGCAAGGGACACAGCCCATGCAGAATTACATTCATGCCCTTTACAAAAGTTTACAATGATGACTCAGACCTTTATGGACTAAAAGGTCATTCTATCTTTAAGTCGGTTCAATCCTTCACCTTCGGGTACGCTATAAGTGGTAGCTTCGGCATTTCGTATAAGCAGCTTCCACCGAAGCTGTTTCCTCTTATAGGACCTTCGGCGACGAAGCATGGTCCCAACAGTAGCCCCTTCGCGGTGCTAGATCGTTTTTCGTAACGAGCTTGATCCGTGAAAAAAGTCTCCTAGGCTTCGGGAAGCCGAAGGTCCGAAAAAAACACCTTCCCTGAGCTCGTTGTCGAGAAACGATAGAGCTTCCTAGTGCGGAGCGGTCCCACCATGCAGCGAGTGCGAGCGACTTTTTGCCCGGTGTAAAAATCTTGACGATCCACCTTCTTACCTGCAGCAGTATATAAACAGATGGGTAGGTGTGAAGTTACCACAACATTCATTGTTATTGCACTGTTTTGCTGCCGAAAATTTTAACCATAGCCGAAGCTTGACTTTTGCATTCGAACGAAGCTGCAGTTTGGAAACTGCTTCGTCACCAGAAGAGCTTCGGAAGAGAAAGGTTATTAACTTCCAAGAAATTTTCAAGAAAATTTAAAATCAAATGGCCAGATTACGCTCTACTGCTAGGGTTGAGCGTGAAGGAGGTGAGGCCGAAGCTATTGAAACTGTTCCAATTTCCGAAGCAATGAGGCGCTCTGGGCTAGTAACGTCGGAAGACACGCAAGTTGCCGAAGACACCCCTGCTGGTGAAACAGAACGGGCTGCTGTTGAAGATACTGATTCCGAAGATGATTACAGCAGCGCAGTGCCGAGCAAACCCAGCCACTTGGATTTCGGCAAATCTACCATTTCCAAGGCTGATTTTCCTAAATTGGTAAAGTTGGGCTATCTTCGTGAAACAGAGAAGAAATCAATTCGCTTCGGTGGAGAAGAGACCACCCCGAAGCCAGAGAAAGATGAAATAGTGGTTTTTAAAAGTTTCTTCAAGGCTGGGCTAAGACTTCCACTCCATGGGATGATTGCAGATGTATTGCAGAAGTTTGGGATCTACTTTCATTAGCTGACTCCTAACGCTATCGTTAGGCTCAGTGTTTATATCTGGGCCCTCCGAAGCCAGGGGGTGGAACCATTTTCCGAAGGATTCTGCCGGGTGCACGAGCTGCATTACCAAACCAAGGCCAGAAAGGATGGATTGCACGAAAATTTCGGTTGCTACAACTTTGCTTACCGGAAAACTTCAAAATTTCCTGTGATTAGCTACCGAAGCAAGTGGCCGGCAGGCTGGAAGTCTGAATGGTTCTATGTCAAAGTTGAAGATGACAAGGAAAAGCTGGTCCAGAGTCTGCTTGAATTGACTTTCGGAGAAACCAGACCCCCGTGTAATATGACACCAAAAGGCCCAGCCCAAACTGCTTTGGCTGAATTTAGAATTATTTCGGAGCATATCAGCACTAGGGACCTGGTGCAAGAGTTCTTGGCCTTCAGAATTTTCCCGACTTTGAAAGAATGGGAAATGCCGAAGCTAAAGGGGGAAAAGAAAGAAGGGGAACTTGTCCGGTTACCTTACTATTACAAGTTTAAGAAATATTTTAAAACACCTTGTCAAGAGTGGCTGGATACAATTGAAGTTATGTGTAACGAGATTCTTGGCAATTACTCTAAGAAAGAAGATCAGTTAATGACTGCAGCCTTCGGCACCCGTCCGAAACGAAGAATGAATCGAGTGATGGAGGCCTTGGGTTTTGAATATCCTGACTATGAGCGGCTGGATAAGGGTGCTGAGGGCCAGAAGAGGAAAAGAGTAGCCGAAGCTTTGAATAAAGATGTCGAAGAACAACCAAAAGAGAAAAATCTGAGGACAGGCCCAAAAACAAATATTCCAAAGAAGAGAAGGGTTTCATCTCCGAAGCGAAAAATAACCGACGAAGAAGGGGCTCCTGCATCACCCTCTACCACCGACGTGGAGGAGATTTTAAAGGTAATGACTGAATCTTTGCCTGTGAAGCTAAGTCCATTAGGGCCTCATCTGACGAAGCTTTTTCAGAAGGAAGAGGAGCTCGTAAAAATGGAGAAAACAGCTAAAGCAAAAAAAGCAAAGAATCATCACAGTAACAGAAGTCATTGACAAGACGCCACCAAGAGCTTCGGCTCGGAAGACGCCAGCCGCTGAGGACATGACAAATATCGAAGTTGCACCTTCGGAGGTTGCAGCTACTGAAGCTACCTCGGCCGAAGATTTTAACATGGAAACCACAATTGAACATATTGATAAAATACTGCTAGACATGGCCGCAGAAGAAGCTGCAGGAGATACCAAAAAGACTTTGACCCCGGAGCTTGAGAAAAAGAAGGAAATAGCCGAAGATACTTCGGAAGATGAAGCTTTCATATTTCAAAACCTAGTTGGGCAAGAGTTAACAAAAACCGAAATAGAAGAGCTAAACGAATATGCCAAATCTTGTGGGTATAAGCCGGGAGCACTTCTCTTCGGGGGTGTTGACGATGAAAAGTTGGACTGTATCCGTGATCAGACCGGAGCCAAGGTTATCGGTACCTTGTCAAAGAGTATCGGTTTCCCGAAGCTGGAAACAGACATTAGCCGCTACCGACGACATCATATCGTTGGTAGTTTATTTTATTCCAATTTCAAGGTAAACATCTTTTGCTCTATCTTTTAATTATTTCAATATGATGAAGATGTTTTCTAATAAAAATTATTTGTGTGCAGAGCATGTTGCTGAGCAAGGCTTTAAAAATGCAACAAGATTTGGAGGACAAGAAGCATGAGGTTATAATTGAAAACCTAGAGAACAAAATAAAAGACCAATCAGCTGCTCTTGAAAAGAAAAACTTCGAGCTTCAGGCGACCGAAGGCTTACTGGCGGAAGCTGAAGCTAAAATAGCAGATCTAAATACGAAGCTTCTCTCTCAGTCAGAAAGTTTTGAACGAGACCAGCAAAAGCTTAACGCGAAATTGGAAACTGAGGTTGAAAAAGTTTCAAAATTGGAAAAATCATTAACAAGTCTTCAAGATAAATGTTTAGAGTTCAGCAATAAATGTGTTCAACGGCTAAAAAAGATCTTTTATTCGGTCGGGGCCAGCAGCGAAAAATTCACTCCTTCAGCTGAAGATCTACCGGGAACCTTCGAAAACATTGAAGGTGAAATTGATGAACTTGATGAAGTTATAGCCGGGCACGGTGACTTCTGTGCCTAGGTAGCTTCTCGGGGCACTGCTGCTGCATTCCTGAAGGCTGGTTGCGACCACGGAAAGATTGTTAATAGGCCCAATTTTACTCTGTCACCAACAATTCTAGATGATATTCCTGATCTTGCCCGAAGCATTTCAAATAGATTTGTAAAGATGATATGGACAAAAGGTGGACGAGAGAAAGCTGGAGACGAAGCTCGGAGTCATCTTGAACCAGTAAGAAATCATACCTTGTGCTTACCTTTTCCTTCAAACTTGATTTTTACTCACAATACTTTAATTCATGTAGGATGACGAAGCCGAAGCCAATACTTAAAGAATATGACGCCGAAGTTGAGGCCTAATGAAGATTGGTAGAAGTAGGCTGTAGAAAGACTCAAAAAACTTTTTGTAATAACTTTTGTAAATACAACTAAACTGTTATTGATGGACTTTGATCATACCTTGTAATATATTCTTACCCTTTCATCAATGTATGAAGTGCTTTGATGTGGACGAAATTAGCATTTTGAGCCGAAGGCGAAAAAACACCTTCCCTTCTTTTCGTACACAATGAAGCATAAAAGACTGTTTCTTCTTTCTGCCGAAGCTTGATCTTTAAAACCGAAGCAACTGCTTTTTGAGCCGAAGACGAAAAAACACCTCCCCTTCTTTTCGTACACAACGAAACATAAAAGACTGTTTCTTCTTTTTGCCGAAGACTGATCTTTAAAGCCGAAGCAACTGCTTATGCTATGATGATGGTTATCCTACATATGCCTGAATGAATGTTTATGAATGCAAATGTTATGATGTAATGTGATGTGCAAACGAATGACCAAACACATATCCGAAACCACAACTGCAGCAATTGTTTCCTTAAAAATAAACACATATCAGCGTTGACTTTTCGCTGTAAGCCTCCCTTAGGAGCTTCTTCGCCTTTTACTTTCGGCGGTATTCGCGTTGACTTTTCGCGCTTCGCCTTTTACTTAGGCGGAATCAGCGTTGACTTTTCGCTGTAAGCTCTGCATTCCCTTTGGAACGACTTTTGAGCAGAAAACTTACACTACGCTCCCTTAGGAGCGGCTTTTTTGGTAGCTTCGTCGTGCTCTGCATCCCCTTAGGGACGGCTTTCGAGCTTCTCCCCTGTTTTTTTTTTCTTTTTGGCACTCGGTGGTGCGTTCTCAGTTTTTTACATTTACATCTTTGGGGGATTTTGCTCTTACAGAGCTGAAATAAGAGAGAAATTACATGTTATGGCCCCATTAAAAACCTTTCTCCCCCTTCAGAAAGGAAAAGGGTGCCACGAAAAAGAATATAAAAAATTACATCAAGCTAAACATAATATCGCCGAAGCTCATCCGCATTCCATGATCTAGGAATGTCGTTGCCGTCCATATCCTTCAATCTGTAGGAACCGGGTCTTGACGAAGATACTACCAAAAAGGGGCCTTCCCACTTCAGCTGTAACTTGCCTGCTGTCTCAGGGTTGGCTACTCTTCGAAGTACCAAGTGTCCTGGTTCAATATTCTTCAGCTTGACTTTTCTGTCACGCCATTTTATTGTTTCAGCTTGATATTTATTAATGGTTTCCACAGCTTGAAGTCTGATCCCTTCAATGGCATCTTTTTCTACAGAGCAATCAACTTCGTCTTTGCCTTCTGCTGAAGCTACTATTCTTATTGATCCTGCTTTGGCCTCTTCTGGGGTTATTGCTTCGTCACTGAACAATAGTTTAAAGGGCGTGAAACCTGTTGACCTTGACATGGTTGTATTATGGCTCCATACCACTTTGATTAGCTCATCAGGCCATTTCCCCCTTGGCTGATTGAAGATTGATTTCATTATTCCTGTCATTATGATCCCATTTGCTCTTTCTACTAGTCCATTTGACTCTGGGTGTCGAACTGATGCAAAATGGATCTTCGTGCCAATTTGATCACAAAATTCTCTGAAGGCTTCAGAATCAAACTGTGTCCCATTGTCCACAGTAATGGCCTTCGGCACTCCAAAGCGGCAAACAATGTTCTGCCAGAAAAACCTTTGAATAGTAAATGAAGTTATTGTGGCTAAGGGCTTTGCCTCAATCCATTTGGAAAAATACTCCACTGCCACTACCACATATCTTAAATTCCCCTGTGCTGGTGGTAACGGGCCTAGCAAATCAAGGCCCCATCTTTGCAACGGCCAAGTTGGTTGTATTAATTGAGTTAAAGATGAAGGTTGTTTTTGATCTCTTGCACATTTCTGACAACCTTCGCACTTTTGAACTATATCCGCTGCATCCGAAGCTGCCTTTGGCCAATAAAATCCTTGGCGAAAAACTTTCTCGAGCAAGGGCTAAGATCCAATGTGAGATCCACACAGGCCTGCATGTATTTCCTTCATTAATTCTATACCTTCGGATCTGGATAAACACTTGAGCAATGGGGAACAGACCCCATGCTTGTATAACTCCCCTTCTATTATGACATATGGTCGAGCTCTTGCTTCTATTCTCTTGTTATAAGCTTCGTCGTCTGAAAGAAAATTACCCTGAAGAAAAGAGACGATCTCAGTTCTCCAATCCTCGCTATAAACAGGGGATATGTTAAGGATTGCTCTTTCAAGAAGCTCGACCGAAGGTGCTTTTATTGTTTCGAAAAATACTTCCGAAGGTATAGGCAGCCCCTGGGCTGCTGACTTGGCCAACAGATCAGCATATTCATTTTCTCCACGAGGAATATTTTTGACAGAGAAACCTTCGAAGGAAGCCTCAATCCTTCGGACTGTGTCTAGATACTTTTCAAGCTTCGGGTCTCTTGCCTTATAGCTCTTGTCAACATGACCAGAAATAACTTGAGAATCAGTTTTAAGAATGGACCTTCTGATTCCCATTGCCTTTAACTTCCGAAGGCCCAAGAGCAGAGCTTCATATTTAGCGATATTATTTGTGCAACTAAAATCAAGTCTTGCCGCATAACAAGTTTTAACTTTGGAAGGTGAAACCAACACAGCAGCCGCTCCTGCTCCGAAGGTTCCCCAGGACCCATCGCAAAACACTGTCCATGCTTCGGCATCTTTATTTGTTTCTTCCTCCTGAGCCCCTGGCGTCCAGTCAGCAATGAAGTCTGCTAACGCCTGGGACTGAATCGAGGATCTATGAACATAATCAATACAAAATTCATTGAGCTCTGCAGCCCATTTTCCAATCCTTCCAGTAGCTTATCGGTTTCTCATAATATCCTTCAGAGGTTGCGAAGAAGGAACAATTGTGTTGTAAGCTTGAAAATAATGTCGAAGCTTCCTGGAGGCCATCAAAACAGCATACAGTACCTTCTCCAATTCTGTATAATTTTTCTTCGATAGACTAAGAACTTCGGATACGAAATATATTGGGGCATGTCTCTTAACTTGGCCTTCAAGCTTCTCCTGGACAAGCGCTGCACTTACCGCTGAGTGCGAAGCTGCCACATATAATAACAAAGGAGCCCCTGGCGTTGGTGGAGTTAATGTTGTTAAATCTATCAAATATTGCTTCAACTCTTCGAAGGCTTTCTGCTGGATTGGTCCCCATTGAAAGACTTCGGTTGACTTCAGCACTTCGAAGAATGGTAAGTTTCTCTCTGCTGATCTGGATATGAATCTGTTGAGAGATGCCAGCCTCTCCATCAATCTTTGAGCCCCCTTTTTGTACTTGGTGGTTCCATTCGAAGTATAGCTTCAATTTTACTTGGGTTAGCCTCAATTCCCTTTGTTGAAACCAGGCAACCAAGAAATTTCCCCTTCTTTACTCCGAAGACACATTTTTCTGGATTCAGCTTTAAACCAGCCTGTCTAAAATTAGCGAAGGTCTCCTGTAAATCAGCAATGTGGTTATCTTGCTTCGTACTTTTTACAATGATGTCATCAACATAAGTTAGTACATTTCTGCCTATCTGAGAATGGAGAACCTTCGCTGTCATCCTGCTGAAGCTTCCTCCAGCATTTTTAAGCCCCTCAGGCATCCGAAGATAGCAATATGTCCCACTAGGGGTTATGAAACTAGTTTTCGGTTCATCCTCCTTCTTCATCCAGATTTGATGATAGCCTAAATAGCAATCCAACAAACTCATGAGCTCTGATGAAGCTGTTGCATCGACTAAGGAATCTATCCTTGGCAATGGAAACTCGTCCTTCGGACAGGCCTTATTGAGGTCAGTAAAATCAATACACATTCTCCATTTACCATTGGCCTTCTTCACCATCACAGTGTTAGCCAACCATTCTGGGTATTTTACCTCTCTAATAACTCCGGCACGGAGAAGTCTTTTCACTTCATTCCGAGCTCCTTCGGCCTTATCATCAGACATCTTCCGAAGCCTCTGTTTTCTGGGTCTAAAGGATGGATCGACATTGAGCGAATGCTCAATAACATCCCTGTTAACTCCACAAAGATCATTAGCTGACCAAGCAAAAACATCTTTATTGTTGAACAAAAACCTTATCAAGGTTTTTTCCTGCTCTTCAGACAATTGAGATCCTAATAGCACCTTCTGATCTACTATATCCTCACATAGGAGCATGGGCTTCGGCTGGTCAGCTGAAGCAGCTTTTTCCCTTCTGAACTTGTATTGCTCACAGGCCTCAGCTCCATCTATGTTATGGATTGCTTTTGAATCTGTCCCATTTCCTTCAGCCCTTCTGGCAGCTTCCTGACTTCCATGAACAGCAATAGGCCCTTGATCCGAAGGTATCTTCATGCAAAGGTAAGCTGGGTGAAGAATTGCTTCGAAGGCATTGAGAGTACCACGACCAATGATAGCATTGTAAGGATACTCCATGTCAACAATATCAAACACAATTTGCTCAGTCCTTGTGTTGTTAACAAATCTGAAGGTTACTGGCATGATGATCTTTCCAAGTGCTACAATTTTCCATCCTCCGAAGCCACAAAGAGGGTGCGTAGCATCATGGATCTTGTCTTCGGGCTCTTGCATTTGTCTGAAAGCTTTAGCAAATATGATATCAGCTGCACTGCCTGTGTCAACCAAAACATTATGGACCACAAATCCTTTGATCACACAAGAGATAACCATAGCATCATTGTGTGGGTAATCCTTGAGTTGAAGATCCTCTTGGGAGAAAGTAATTGGAATGTGAGACCATCTTGACTTGATGAAGGGCCCTTGCACCCCAACATGCTGTACCCTTCTCTGTGCTTCCTTCTTCTGTTTTTTGTTGGCTGGCTCTAAGCATGAACCACCTGTTATCGGGAGTACCAGCTTCGGGGCCGAAGCAGCTCCAGCTTGATCGTTGAACGAAGCCATCAGCTCAAGAAAAAGTGGAAGTGAGTTGACCGGAGGTGGGCGCCAATGTTGGGGACTTGTTCTCAAATGCTAAGAGCTAAGAACAAGGCAACATAAAAGTGTTAAATACTAAAGTCCTTCGTCCTCCAAAACATTATTTCCTTTCGGGATATAATGAATTTCGTACGAAGGTTACGAAGGACATACCTTCGTAAGCACAAGAGATAATGAAGAAATAAAGCATAATACCAACTTCATCATTAGATCATTTCTATTTTATTAATCATGGAAAAACAGAAATGATTGTAGATTACAAATGTACCTTCGGCTTGAGGGAAGGCAAAAGTACAAGCGTGACGCAAAAGCAAATGCCAAGTCAACGCGAACAGTACGGGAGTACTGTTCACCTATTTATAGGCAAGGGACACAGCCCATGCAGAATTACATTCATGCCCTTTACAAAAGTTTACAATGATGACTCAGACCTTTATGGACTAAAAGGTCATTCTATCTTTAAGTCGCGGTTAAATCCTTCACCTTCGGGTACGCTATAAGTGGTAGCTTCGGCATTTCGTATAAGCAGCTTTCACCGAAGCTGTTTCCTCTTATAGGACCTTCGGTGACGAAGCATGGTCCCAACACATAGCTTCTATATTAACATATCTACATCTAGTATAAATAGAAACATGCTCAACAGTAGATGTAGATGGTTTGCAAGCATTTAATTCTTCTATCTTAGCATTTAATCTAACATTCTCATCTCTAAGACAGGAAATAGAATCATTATAAACATTCAATTTTTCAATCTTAGAAACTAAACTAGCATTCTCAGTTCTAAGAGTTGAAATTGAATCATGACAAGTGCTAAGCTCCTTAGATAAATTTTCACATTTCTCTATTTCCTAAGCATAAGCATTCTTCAATTTAACAAATTTTTTGTTTTCTTTAATAAGGAAGTCCTCTTGGCTTTCCAAGAGTTCATCCTTCTCATTAATGGCTTCTATTAATTCATTTAATTTTTTCTTTTGGTCTATGCTAAGGTTGGCAAAGAGAGACATTAAGTTATCTTCATCGTCACTAGATGTTGTATATTTAGGGGTGGCTCTAGAGTGTACCTTCTTTTTCTTGCCGTCTTATCCATGAGACACTTGTGGCCAACGTTGGGGAAGAGGAGTCCCTTGTTGGCGACGATGTTGGCGGCGTCCTCATCGGTGGAGCTCTCGTTGGAGTCCCATTCCTGGCATATGTGGGCATCGCCGCCCTTCTTCTTGCAGTATCTCTTCTTCTCCTTCTTCTTCCCCTTCTTGTCCTCATCCCTATCACTTTCACTAGAAATTGGACATTTAGCAATAAAGTGATCAGACTTACCACACCGGTAGCACACCTTCTTGGAGCGGGACTTGTAGTATTTCCCCTTCCTTTGTTTGAGAATTTGGCGGAAGCTCTTGATGATGAGATCCATTTCCTCGTTGTCGAGCTTGGATGTGTCAATTGGAAGCCTACTTGATGTAGACTCCTTCTCTTCTTCTGTTGCTTTGAATGCGACGGGTTGCACCTCGGGTGTGGAGGTGACGCCTTGCTCCAAGTTGACAATGTGTTTGGAGTCTTTGATCATAAGTTCAAAGCTCACAAACTTTCTAATCACTTCCTCGGGAAACATTAGTTTGTATATAGGATCCCCACGTATTAATTGAACTTGAGTAGGATTACAAAAAACAAGGGATCTTAGAATAACCTTGACCATTTCATGGTCATCCCATTTGGTGCTCTTGAGGTTGCGCACTTGGTTCACCATGGTCTTGAGCTAGTTATACATTGCTTGCGGCTCTTCTCCTTTATTGAGGACGAATCGACCAAGTTCTCCCTCGATCGTTTTGCGCTTGGTGATCTTGGTCACCTCGTCCCCTTCGTGCGCGGTTTTGATGAAGTCCCAAATTTATTTGGCGTTTTTTAACCCTTGCACCTTGTTATACTCCTCTCGACACAAGGAGGCGAGGAGTATAGACGTGGCTTGGGAGTTAAAGTGCCTAATTTGGGCGACCTCGTCTGAGTCGTAGTCCTTGTCCCCTACCTTTGGTACCTACGCTCTAAATTCAACAATATCCCAAATGCTTTCGTGGAGTGAGGTTAGATGGTGCCTCATTTTATCACTCCACATACAATAATCTTCACCATCAAAATATGGTGGCTTGCCTAGGGGTACGGAAAGTAATGGAGCGCACTTTGAAATACGAGGATAGCATAGGGGCATCTTACTATACTTCTTGTGCTCATGACGCTTAGAAGTAGTGGATGACTCAGAGCTTGATGTGGAGGGTAACAAAGAGTTGGTCTCGTAGTAGACAACCTTCTTCATCTTCTTCTTCTTGTCACCTCTCCAATGCGACTTGATGGAGGAAGAGGTTTCCTCCTTGTGTTTGTTACCAGACTCCCTTGAGAGAGTCCTCCCTAAGCTTGCGAACTTGTCGCCGGTCATGATCTCCCTCTTGGCGTGATCTCCAGACATCACTTCGAGTTGGTTAGACTCTTAATGAAGCACTGGCTCTGATACCAATTGAAAGTCACCTAGAGGGGTTGAATAGGCGAGACCTGAAATTTACAACTTTAAACACACACTACAAGACGAGGTTAGCGTTAGAATTAAATTCAAGTTCGAAGAGAGAGGAAAAAATCAAACAAGAATCAAGGTGAGTGAACACGTGATTTGTTTTACCGAGGTTCAGTTCCAAAGAACCTAGTCCCCGTTGAGGAGGTCACTAAGATCGGGTCTTTCAACCCTTTACCTCTCTCAAACGGTCACTTAGACCGAGTGAGCCTTCTTCCTTAATCTCACGGGTCACTAAGACCCCGCAAGGACACCACACACTTGGTGTCTCTTGCTTCGCTTACAAAGCCCTTGAGAATAAGAATGGGACAAGAAAAAGGCCAAGCCAAGCAACAAGAGCAACAAGGAACATAAAACACCCTCTCTCAAGTCCCTAATGGAATTGAGTTGATTTGGAGGCTTAGAGAGGATTCAATCTATTTGATGTGTCTTGGAGTGGAGTCTTTTTCTCTTGTATTGAATGAGATGTTTGTAATGCTTGGATGGATATGAATGAGGTGGTTGGGGGGTATTTATAGCCCCCAATCACTTCCATAGCCGTTTGGAAGGCTGTTGGCGATGGGCGCATCGGACAGTCCGGTGCGCCACCGAACAAGCACTGTTCCTTGTCCGGTGCGCCACCATGTCACTTAACCGTTAGGGTTATGAGCTGGTCGACCGTTGGAGCTTTTGTCTTCTAGCTGCACCAGAGAGTCCGGTGCCACACTGGATAGTCCGGTGCCCCTCTGACTTCTGCGCGGCATTGTGCTGCACTGTTCACTTGGTAGAATCGACCGTTGGCGCGCAGGGAGCCGTTGCTCTGCTGGCTCACCGGAAAGTCTGGTGGCACAGCGGACAGTCCGGTGAATTATAGCGGAGCGCGCCCTGAAATTCCCGAGAGTGGCTAGTTTGAAGTCGTACGGCCTGGTGCACCGGAGACTGTCCGGTGGCACACCATACAGTCCGGTGCGCCAATTTTCAGCACACTCAGGTTCTTTGCTCCAATAAAATTGTGTCCCTAACTTGGTTCTTTTCTTGGTTTGTGTTGAACCTTATGCACCTGTAATAGATGATTTCTAGAACAAACTAGTTAGTCCATGTGTTTGTGTTGATTATCAACCACCAAAATTGGTTAGGAAATGTTTAACCCAATTTCTCTTTCAGTACCCTGATGAAGTTGATGGCCTACTGGAAGGATACAACTCAGAAGATCCGGAGCTGTGTGAAATGGCGTTTGAGGACGAGAAGTGGGAGGAGAATAAAGTGGTCATCTCCTTGGCTGAGCATTGTCGTATTATGGGTTACATTTACGAAGAGATTTATGATCGTACTGTTTGAGTCGGCTACGGACAGGGATTTCTGTTTCGGTATTTAGTTCCAAGCTTTTGTCAAGACTATTGTAATTTGTCATAAGTACTGTGTAACGTGTAGACTATGCTTGTTTGTCTAGACTGTGCTTGTTTGTTGGCTATGTGCTTGTAATGTCCAAACTCTACCAGTGTGCTTATGTGTTCGTTTGTGCAGACTGTGCTTGGTAGTGTGCTTGTTTGTGTTTGTTTGAATGGCTATGTGCTTGTTTCAAATTATGGATGAGTTTCGAGAAATTCCTAGCATAATTAATCTGTTCGGTAGTGTGAAACAAACAGAGGTTCCCAGTTCCCAGCTCCTAGTTCAACACTTAGGTAAGGTCTACAACCATCCTGAAAATCTAAGATGCATGGTCCAAGGGCACAAAAATGGTTGGAATAGTACTTCCCATCCTCTAAAAACAACATCAATCTCGACAATACTTGCCTCCCTCCAAGAAAAAAGTAGCTTGAAACTCTCCTCCCAACTACCAAACAACTTTTCAATGCCTTCTTCTTCCCCTTCCAAATAGTGTCACACCCAATAGTGACATTATGAACTCCTTGTAGTGTTTCTTGCAACTCCTTAGCACCCATTTGGGGATTCTTCATAAGTAGTGGAATAGCGTGAAATGCTACCCATCCACTACTTGGTGTTGTCGTCTTCCTCCTTCCACTAGATGTGCAAGTATGCACGTCATGTGCAGTACAACAACCTCCAAATTGTTGGTTCATGATTTAGTAACCAACAAACAAAAAATTACAAAATGATTGGTTGCAAAAGAGGAAATAACATACCACAATGGTCGATAATCCTTCCTTTTTCTCTCATGCATATATCCTCCAAGGGCAATCACCACCTTTGCAATAACCAACGTACCGAGTTGTTGAAGTAACATCGATTCCAAGCTCAAACTCATGCTTTATGGCATACTGCCTCATAGCAATTCGAAATTCCTTCATGTTGGAAAACAAACTGCCTGGTTGCATTGATGGATTTATTTTATCATACATAACTCTCTTATCGTCCGATAGGTAGTGTTCACATGGTTGGTCTATATTGTGGTCTCCCAAATCAATAGAGTCTGATTGATCCAAATTACTTGTACCGCCTCTTAAGGCTTCATCTCTTCTATTTTCCTCAGCCTCGTCCTCTTCAATAAGTCCAAGTTGAGAATACATCTACATAACATCACATCTCCCTTCCTCCTCCCAAAAACCACCGAGAACCATAGAATCCCAATCAAACTGAAAGTCGCCTAGAGGGGGGGGGGGGGTGAATAGGTGAAACCAGAAATTTATAAACTTAAACACACTCTAAGGCGGGGGGTTAGCGTTAGAATTAAATTCGAGGTGAAAGATTGTTTCTCTTGCCACGTGTTGCTCAAATGATGCGGATGATGTTTGGCAGCAAACTCAAATCAATATTGGCAAGGAAACTTTAGAGAGAGGAAAGAGGGCAAACAAATCAAATGGAAATCAACACAAGTGGACACGATGATTTGTTTTACCGAGGTTCGGTTCCAAAGAACCTAATCCCTGTTGAGGAGGCCACAAAGGTCGGGTCTATTTCAACCCTTTCCCTCTCTCTCAAACGGTCACTTAGATCAAGTGAACCTTCTCTTAATCACACAGGTCACTAAGACCCTGCAAGGAACTACCACACACTTGGTGTCTCTTGTTTAGCTTTACAAAGCACTTAAGAATTGGAATGAGAAAGGAAGAAGGCAATCCAAGCAACAAGAGCGCAAATGAACACAAAAATTCTATCTCTCAAGTCACTAAGTGGTGTGTTGGGGACTTGTTCTCAAGTGCTATAAGTTAAGAACAAGACAACACAAAAACGTTAAATGTTAAAGCCCTTCGTCCTTCGAGGCATTATTTCCCTTAGGATATAATGATCTTCAGACGAAGGTTATGAAGGACATACCTTCATCGATGCAACATATAATAATGAAGAAAGAATCATATGAAATGTAAAAGGTAACATAAATAATTATATATCAACTCATTTCTATCTTATTACTATGGAAAAATAGAAATGAGTTCAGATTACAAATGTACCTTCGGCTCGAAAGAAGGTAAAAGTACAAGCGTGACGCAAAAGCAAGATAACAAGTCAGCGTGAACATTATAGGGGTACTGTTCATCTATTTATAGGCACAGGGCGCAACCTGTGAAATATTACAATCATGCCCTCTACAAAAGATTACAATTATGACATAGACCCTCATGGACTAAATAGTCATTTCATCTTTAAGTCGGTTTCATCCTTCGTCTTGAGACATTCCATAATGCCGAAGCTTCATGTGTGGTAGCTTCGGTGTTGCTTTTAGGAGGACCTTCGGCGATGAAGCATGCCCCCAACAATAGCCCCTTCGCGGTGCTAGATCGTTTATCATAACGAGCTTGATCCGTGAAAAAAATCTCTTTGGCTTCGGGAAGCCGAAGGTCCGAAAAAACACCTTCCCAGGCTCGTTGCTGAGAAACGATATAAATTCTCCACACGCGAAAGGATCCCACCATGCAGCGGGTACACGCGTCCTGGCGATTCACCTTCTCGGGCTTTGTGGTCCACTACTCAGTGGGTGCGGGTGACTGTTCGTCCAGTGCAGAAGACTTGTCAATTCACCCTCCCACCTGCGGTACTATATAAACAGACAGGTAGGTGTAAAGTTACCACAACATTCATTGCTATTGCACTGTTTTGCTGCCGAAAAATTAAACATAGCCGAAGCTTGTTCATCGGGGTTCAAACGAAGCACCGCTATTGGTTCTGCTTCGTCACAAGAGGAACAACTTTGGGAGAATCAAAAAAGTCGACAACTTCGCACAAAATTGTAAGGAATTCGTCATCAAATGGCAAGAGTACGCTCTACTGCCAGGGTTGATCGTGAGGGATATGAGGCCGAAGCTACTGAGACCGCTCCGATTTCTGAAGTGATGAAGCGGTCAGGGCTGGTAGTACCGGAGGAAGCTTCCGACAAAATTGCACCTGCTGTCGAAACTGAACAGGTCGATGCTGGAGAAGATGAATATGAAGACGAGTATGGTGCTACGCCATCTAAGCCAAGCCACCTGGAATTTGGGAAGTCTAGTATTATTGAAGGTGATGTGCCTAAGTTGCTGAAGCTAGGTTATTTCAGTGAAGCCAAAAAGAAGCTGATTCATTTCGGAAGGGAGAAAATTACCCCGAAGCCAGAAAAAGATGAAGTGGTGGTTTTTAAAAGCTTCTTCAAAGCAGGATTGAGATTTCCTTTACATGATATGATCGCAGATGTTTTAGAGAGGTTCGGGATTTATCTCCACCAGCTAACTCCTAATGCCATCGTTAGGCTTAGTATCTACATCTGGGCTCTCCGAAGCCAGGAGACAGAACCGCTTGCCGAAGGATTTTGCCGGGCACACGAGCTCCATTATCAAACCAAAGCTTGAGAAGATGGTCTATATGATAACTTCGGTTGTTATAATTTTGCTTACCGCAAAGACGCGAAGTATCAAGTCATCAGTTATCGTACCAAATGGCCAGCTGGCTGGAAGACCGAATGGTTTTATGTCAAAGTAGATGAGAAGAAGGAGAAGCTGGTTCAAAGCCCTTTGAGTTTAACCTTCGGAGAGACTAGGCCCCAGTGTGACATGAATCCAGATAGTCCATGACAAATTGCAGTTGGCAAATTTCAGGTTATTGCGGAGCATATTGGCACTAGGGATCTGGTGCAAGAATTCTTAGCCTTCAGAGTATTTCCAACTTTGAAGGAATGGGACATGCCAAAGCTAAAAGGGGAGAAGAAGAAGAAAGAGCTTGTTTGGCTACCTTACTATTTTAAATTCAAGAAGCATTTCAAAGAACCTTGCCAGGAATGGTTGGATACTATCGAAGTTATGTGCAACGAGATCCTTGGCAACTATTCCAAAAAGGAAGATCAGTTAATGACTGTGGCCTTCGGCACCCGTTCGAAGCGAAGATTGAACCGAGTGATGGATGCCCTGAATTTCGATTATCCTGATTATGAGAGACTGGATAAAGGTGCCGAAGGGCAAAAAAGAAAAAGAGTTGCCAGTGTCCTTGATAGGGAAGCTGCTAAGTTAGTGAAAAAGGACGAAGAAATTTTGAAGAAGAGAAAGTTAAGCCCTGAGCCAAAGGCAGCTGCTTCAAAGAAGAGGAAAGCTACGGCTCCGAAACAGAAAATAGCTGATACAGAGGAAGAAACTCCTGCAACACCTCCTGCTGCCGATGTGGAAGAAATTTTACAGGTAATGACTGAATCCTTGCCTATCAAGCTTAGTCCGCTAGGGCCACATTTGACGAAGCTTTTTCAGAAGGAAAAGGAGCCTCCGTTAGTGGAGAGACCTGCTGGGCAGAAAAAACAAAGGATTATTCAGGTGGCCGAAGTCATTCAGCAGACACCTCCGTAGGTGTCGGCGCCGAAGATACCAGTTATTGTTAGCACTGCTGCCTCCGAAGCCACAGCGACCGAAGCTAGAGGTGCCGAAGCTGAAGGTGCCGAAGATGTGAATCTGGAGGCCGCACTTGCTGAAATTGATACCATGCTTCTGGGTGCGACCACAGAAGAAACTGCTGCAGCTGCTGAAAAAGGAAAAGGTAAAGCCGAAGACATTTCCGAAGAAGAGGAGTTTAATTTTCAAGATATACTTGGGCAAGGGTTATCAAAAGATGAAAAAGAAGAACTAAAGAAATATGCTATATCTTGTGGATACAAACCGGGAGCTCTACTTTTTGGTGGAGTCAACGAAGGGAGGCTAGGATGTCTTCGAGACTAGACTGGAGCTAAGGTGGTTAGCACTTTATCAAGAGTGTTGGCTTTCCGAAGATCGAGGCGGACCTTTGCAGGTACCGGCGACAGCATATCGCCGGTAGCCTTTTCTATGCTAATTTTAAGGTTACATTCTTGATGCTTTTCTCCTTTTCTGTTTGTTTTTTTTTTAATTTTTTATGAAGATGTTCTCTGATGAAGATTACTTTGCCAGAGTTTACTTTTAAGCAAAGTCCTGAGAATGCAACAAGACGTAGAGGACAAAAAGAACAAAGCTACAATTGAAGATCTAGAGAAGAAAGTCAAAGATCATGAAGCTGTTTTGGAGAAAAAGGACTTCAAACTTCAGACTATGGAAGGTTCACTGGCAGATGCTCAGGCTGAAATTGCTAAATTGAAAAGTGAACTAAGCTTAGAAAGGAAAAAATTTGAAGTCAAACTCGAAGCTGAAGTTGAGAAGAATTCGAATTTACAGAAATTACTGAGATAACTTCAAGAAAAGTGTCTGAGCTTCGGCACCCAATGTTTGCAGCGATTGAAACAAATTTTTAACTTGGTTGGAGCAAGTTTCGAGAAATTCAAACCCTCAGTTGAAAACCTGCCGGAAACCTTCGATCATATTAAAGGCGAAGTTGATGCTCTCGACAAAGTTATAGCTGGTCATGCCGATTTTTGTGCTTTGCTAGCTTCTCGGGGCACAACTGTTGCTTTCATAAAATCTGGCTGCACACACGGGAAAATTGTCAACAGACCAAATTTTAGCTTGTCACTAGCAGATTTACTTGATATTCCTAGCTTAGCTTGAAGCATAGGAAGCAGATTTATAACTCAGGTTTGGATAAAAGGCGGTCGAAAAATAGCTGGCGACGAAGCTCGAAGTCATCTTAAGCCGGTAGAAAATAACTTATATTACCTTGCCTTCTCTTTGAACCTTGCAGTTGTCTCATACCGTTTTAACATGTATAGGATGACGAAGCCGAGGAAAAATCAGCCGAAGCTTGACAAATGTTCCAAGGCTCAAATGGTCCTTCCAAAGCTTAGACGATCCAAAGCTTAGTCAAAACTAGATATCTTGCTGCAAAAGATACTTAGAGAAATTTTGTAATCTCATTGTTATTTTAAAAACCAGATACTAACTCTGTAAATTCATGCGTACCTTGTAATATAATTTACCTCTTTGTCCATTTATGAACTGCTTTGCTGTGGATGAAACTTTTATATTTTTTGAGCCGAAGGCGAAAAAAACACCTTCACTTCTTTTCGTTCACAACGAAGCATAAAACTACTTTCCCCCTTTTCTTTATTTTCACCGAAGCCTTATCCTTTTGACCGAAGCATCTGTATGATATGATGATGATCCTATGTATGTCTAAATGAATGTTTATGAATGCAAATGTTATGATGTAATGAGCTTGTGCAAATGAATATCCAAACACGCACATACGAAGCCACAACCATAGCCTTCATTCCCTTATGAATAATCAAAGTTTCTTTGCCGTTTACTTTTCGGCTTCACCATTTATTTTTCGGTGTATCAGCGCTGACTTTTCGCTGTAAGTTCTGCATTCCCTTAGGAACGTCTTTTGAACTTCTTCGCCTTCTATTTCGGTGGTATCGCGTTGACTTTTCGCGCTTCGCCTTATATTTTAGCGGGATCAGCGCTGACTGTTCGCTGTAAGCTCTGCATTCCCTTAGGAATGACTTTTGAGCAGAAAACTTACACTGCGCTCCCTTAGGTTTTGTAGCTTCGTCATGCTCTGCATCCCCTTAGGGACGTCTTTCGAGCTTCTCCCTGCTTTTTCTTTTCTCTTTGCACTCGATGGTGCGTGCTCAGCTTTTACATTTACATCTTTGGGGGATATTGCTCTTGTAGAGCTAAAATAAGAAAAAGAGAAATTACATGCTATGGCCCCATTAAAAACCTTTCTCCCCCTTTGGAAAGGAAAAGGGTGCCATAGAAAAAAAAATAAAAAGATTACATTAAGCTACACATAATATCGCCAAAGCTCATCCGCATTCCAAGATCTAGGAATGTCGTTGCCCGTCCATATCCTTCAATCTGTAGGAACCGGGTCCTTGACAAAGATACTACTAGAAAAGGTCCTTCCCACTTCAACTGTAGCTTGCCTACTGTATCTGGGTTGGCAACTCTCCGAAGTACCAAGTGCTCTGGCCTGATATTTTTTAACCGAACTTTTCTGTCACACCATTTTATTGTTTCAGCTTGGTATTTATTGATGTTCTCCACAGCCTGAAGCCTGATCCCTTCTATAGCATCTTTTGCCACAGAATAATCAGCTTCGTCCTCTGCCGAAGCCACTGTTCTTATTGATCCTGCTTTAGCTTCTTCCGGGGTTATTGCTTCGTCACCAAACAATAATTTGAATGGTGTAAAGCCTGTTGACCTTGACATTGTTGTGTTGTGGCTCCACACCACTTTGATCAATTCATCTAGCCACTTTCCCCTGGGCTGATTGAAGATTAACTTCATTATTCCCGTCATTAAAATGCCATTGGCTCTTTCGACAAGTCCATTTGACTCCGGATGTCTAACCGATGCAAAATGGATTTTCGTGCCAATTTGTTCACAGAACTCTTTGAAAGCTTCGGCATCAAACTGTGTTTCGTTGTCCACAGTAATAGCCTTCGGCACTCCGAAGCGACAAACAATATTTTGCCAGAAAAATTTCTGAACAGTGACCGAAGTTATTGTGGCTAAAGGCTTCGCCTCAATCCATTTGGAAAAATATTCTACCGCCACCACAATATATTTTAAATTTCCTTGTGCTGGTTGAAGTGGGCCTAACAAATCAAGGACCCACCTTTGCAACGGCCAAGTGGGCTATATTAGCTGAGTCAGAGATGAAGGCCATTTTTGATCTCTTGCACATTTTTGACAACCTTCACACTTTTGGACTAATTCTGCTGCATCCGAAGCTGCCTTCGGCCAATGAAATCCTTGACGAAAGACTTTTCCCAGTAAGGGCCTAGATCCGATGTGAGATCCACACAAACCTGCATGTATTTCCTTCATTAATTCTATACCTTCAGCTCTGGATAAACATTTGAGCAATGGAGAGCAGACTCCATGTTTGTATAACTCCCCTTCTATTATTACATATGGTCGGGCTCTTGCCTCTATTCTCTTATTATAAGCTTCATCATCTTAAAGGCAATTGCCCTGGAGAAAGGATATAATCTTAGTTCTCCAATCTTCACTATGAACAGTAGATATATTAAGCACTGCTCTTTCAAGAAGTTCCACCGAAGGTGCTCTTATTGTCTCAAAGAATACTTCCGAAGGTAAAGGCAGCCCCTGTGCCGCTGACTTGGTTAGCAGATCAGCATGCTCATTTTCTCCTCATGGAATATTCTTGACAGAAAACCCTTCGAAAGAAGCTTCAAGCCTTCGAACTGTATCCAAGTATTTCTCAAGCTTCGGGTCTCTTGCTCTACAACTCTTGTCAATATGACCAGAAATAACTTGGGAACCGGTTTTAAGAACCGCCCTTCTTATCCCCCGTTGCCTTTAACTTCTGAAGCCCCAAAAGCAAAGCTTCGTATTCAGCAATATTATTTGTGTAGCTGAAATCAAGTTTCACTGCATAGCATGTTCTGACTTTGGAAGGTGCAACTAAAACAGCAGCTTGCACCTGCCTTGAAGGTTCCCCTGGAACCATCGCAGAACACTGTCCAAGCTTCGGCATCTTTACTTGCTTCTTCTTTCTGAACCCCTGGCGTCCAGTCAGCAATGAAGTCTGCTAACGCCTGGGACTGGATCAAGGACCTATGCACATAATCAATGCTGAATTCGTTGAGTTCCGCAGCCCACTTTCCAATCCTTCCAGTAGCTTCTCTATTCCTCATAATAGCCTTCAAAGGCTGTGATGAAGGAACAATTATATGGAATGCTTGAAAGTAATGTCGAAGCTTCCTAGAGGCCATTAAGACAGCATATAGTACTTTCTCTATTTCTGTATAGTTTTTCTTTGATAAGCTGAGGACTTCGGAGGACGAAGTATACTGGGGCTTGCTTTTTGATTTGTCCTTCAAGCTTTTCCTGCACAAGCGCTGCGCTTACTGCAGAATACGAAGCTGCCACACATAATAACAGAGGAGCCCCTGGCGTGGGTGGAGTTAACGTTGTTAGGTCTATCAGGTACTGCTTCAGCTCTTCGAAGGCTTTTCTGCTAAGCTGATCCCCATTGAAGACTTTGGCCGACTTTAGCACTTCAAAGAATGGTAAATTTCTCTCTGCTGATCTAGATATGAATCGATTCAGAGATGCCAGTCTTCCTGTCAGCCGTTGAGCTCCCTTCTTTGTGCTTGGCGGCTCCACCCGAAGAATAGCTTCGATTTTATTTGGATTAGCTTCGATCCCTTTTGTTGAAACTAAACAACCAAGGAATTTCCCCTTCTTTACTTCGAAGACACATTTTCTGGATTCAACTTCAGGCCAGCTTGCCTAAAGTTAGCGAATGTCTTCTGCAGATCAGCAATGTGATTTTCTTGCTTCGTGCTTTTTACTATGATATCATCTACATAAGTTAGCACATTTATGCCTATCTGAGAATGAAGGGACTTTGGCTGTCATCCTACTGAAGCTTCCTCCAGCATTCTTGAGCCCCTCAGGCATCCGAAGATAACAATATGTGCCACTAGGGGTTATGAAGCTAGTTTTTGGCTCATCTTCATTCTTCATCCAGATTTGGTGGTAGCCTGAATAACAATCTAGTAGACTCATGAGTTCTGATGAAGCTGCTACGTCTACTAGAGAATCTATTCTTGGTAATGGGAACTCATCCTTTGGACAAGCCTTGTTGAGATCAGTAAAATCGATGCGCATTCTCCATTTGCCATTGGCCTTCTTCACCATAACAGTGTTGGCTAGCCACTCTGGGTATTTTACTTCTCTGATGACATTAGCACTGAGAAGTCTTTTTACTTCATTCCGAGCACCTTCGGCTTTATCATCAGACATTTTCCGAAGCCTCTGCTTCTGGGTCTGAAGGATGGATCGACATTGAGTGAATGTTCAATGACGTCCCTATTGACACCACATAGATCGTTGGCTGACCATGCAAAGACATCTTTATTGTTGAACAAAAACCTTACTAGAGTTTTTTTCTGCTCCTCAGATAATTGAGATCCCAACAATACTTTCTGCTCTGCTATGTCTTCACACAGAAGCATGGGTTTCGGCTGATCGGCCGAAGCAGCCTTCTCCCTTCTGTACTTGTACTGCTCACAAGCTTCAGTTCCATCTATATTATGGATTGCTTTTGAATCTGTCCAATTTCCTTTAGCCTTTCTGGTAGCTTCCTGACTTCCATGAATAGTAATAGGTCCTTGTTCCGAAGGTATCTTCATGCATAGATATGCTGGGTGAAGAATTGCTTCGAAAGCGTTGAGTGTCCCACGACCAATGATTGCATTGTAGGGGTATTCCATGTCAACAATATCAAACACAACCTGTTCAGTACTCATATTATGGACAAATCCAAAGGTCACTGGCATTGTGATTTTGCCAAGTGCTACAATCTGCCTTCCTCCGAAGCCACAAAGTGGGTGCGTAGCATCATGAATCTTATCCTCTGGCTCTTGCATCTGTCTGAAGGCCTTGGCAAATATGATATCCACTGCACTGCTTGTATCAACTAGAACATTGTGGACCAGAAACCCCTTGATGACACAAGAAATGACCATAGCATCGTTGTGAGGATAATCCTTGAGCTGAAGGTCCTCCTGGGAGAAGGGTAATTGGGATATGGGACCATTTTGACTTGATGAAGGGTCCCTGCACACCGACATGCTGTACCCTTCTCTAGGCCTCCTTCTTCTGCTTCTTATTGGCCGGCTCTGAGCATGAATCGCCTGTTATCGGGAGTACCAGCTTCGTCGCCGAAGCAGGCTTCAACTTGATTGTTGAACGAGGCCATTAGCTCGAAAGTGGAAGTGAGTTCACCGGAGGTGGGTGCCAATGTTGGGGACTTGTTCTCAAGTGCTATGAGTTAAGAACAAGACAACACAAAAACGTTAAATGTTAAAGCCCTTCGTCCTTCGAGGCATTATTTCTCTTAGGATATAATGATCTTCGGACGAAGGTTATGAAGGACATACCTTCATCGATGCAACATATAATAATGAAGAAAGAATCATATGAAATGTAAAAGGTAACATAAATAATTTTATATCTACTCATTTCTATCTTATTACTATGGAAAAATAGAAATGAGTTCAGATTACAAATGTACCTTCGGCTCGAAAGAAGGTAAAAGTACAAGCGTGACGCAAAAGCAAGATAACAATTCAGCGTGAACAATACAGGGGTACTGTTCATCTATTTATAGGCACAGGGCACAACCTGTGAAATATTACAATCATGCCCTCTACAAAAGATTACAATTATGACATAGACCCTCATGAACTAAACATTCATTTCATCTTTAAGTCGGTTTCATCCTTCGTCTTGAGACATTCCATAATGCCGAAGCTTCATGAGTGGTAGCTTTGGCGTTGCTTTTAGGAGGACCTTCGGCGATAAGCATGCCCCCAACATAGTGGAGTTGATTTTGGGACTTGGAGAGGATTTTGATCTATTGAAATGTGTCTTGGAGTGGAGTCTTTTGCTCTTGTATTGAATGTTGAATTCAGAACACTTGGATGGCTTTGAATGAGGTGGTTGGGGGGTATTTATAGCCCCCAACCTCTTCCTAGCCGTTGGCAAAGTTTGCTGGCGATGGGCGCACTAGACAATCTGGTGGCGCACCGGGCAGTCACTGTTCATTGTCCGGTGCGCGCCACATTAGCGTGTCCGTTAGGTTTTGGAGCTGTTGACTGTTGGAGTTGTTTTTCTTTTTGCTGCACCGGACGGTCCAGTGACTTCTGACTTCTGCGCTCTGACTTCTGTCGTGTCACTGTTCATCTGAGCAGGTCGATCGTTGGCGCACAGGGAGCCGTTGCTCCACTGGCTCATCGGATAGTCCGGTGAATTATAGTGGAGCGCGCCCAGAAGAAACCTGAGAGTGGCTGGTTTGCTGGCTGCCTGGCCTGGGTGCAGCCGGACAGTGTCCGGTGCGCCATTTTTTTAGGACACTCTAAGTCCTTTGCTTCATTTTTTATTGTGTCCCTAACTGAATTTATTTTCTTTGTTTGTGTTGAACCTTATGCACCTGAGATAAGTGACATCTAGACAAACTAGTTAGTCCACGTGGTTTGTGTTGGACGTCAACCACCAAAATCGATTATAGGAAATGATTAAGTCCATTTCCCTTTCAATCTCCCCCTTCTTGGTGATTGATGCCAACACTAACCAAAACAAATATGAAGTCTAGAAATGTAACTAGTTTGCATTTTGAGATAGATGTGCATAGGTTACTTGGAATTAAACCAATGAAAGGCTTTATGCATATGAATGGATTGCTTTTCTCTTATTTAACATTTTGGACCACATTTGCACCACTTATTTATTTTTACAAATCCTTTGGAAAAATCCTTTCAAAATCTTTTGCAAATAGTCAAAGGTATAGGAATACGGATTGCAAGAAACATTTTTAAGATTCGAAATTCCTCCCCCTATTTCAAATGCTTTCCTTTGACTAAATAAATGCTCCCCCTGAATTGAATTCTCCCATTAGCTTTCAAGAGGGTTTTTGAAACAATTTTCCCTTTTTGAAATGGATACCAAAAACCAATTGAAATTTTTCCATACTAATGAGATACCAATTGAAAATTGACTTTATGACACCAATTGAAAATTCATTTTGAGGCTAACTCAAATACCAATGAAATAAACATTTGTGAATTTTTTTTGAAATGGTGGTGCGGCCCTTTTGCTTTGGGGCTTGACACTTTCTCCCCCTTTGGCATTAATCGCCAAAAACGGAGAACTTGAGAGCCCTTTTGCATTTTTCTCCCCCTTTGGGGCCTAATATTTTCTCCCAAATGATAAGATAAATATGAGTGAAAGGTCATATCAATTGAGAGTTAATTGATTAACGACAAAGGGTAAATGATACCGTCAGAGTTGGAGTGGAAGCCTTGTCTTTGCCATATACTCCATTTCCCTTTCAATCTAGGACTAAGGATAGAAATATACTTGAAAGCAAATTAGTCTTAGCCTTGGCACAAGAGGAATAAGAAATATGCATTTGTACCAAATGAAGAGACATGATCAAAGGTATATTTATGAGCTATGTGTGCAATGTTTCAATCAAAGTTCTGAGAATCAAGTATATTTAGCTCATTCCTAAGTTTGCTAAAAGTCTTCTCATCTAGTGGCTTGGTAAAGATATTGGCTAATTGGTTGTGGGTGCTCACATAAGCAATTTCGATATCCCCCTTTTATTAGTGTTCTCTCAAAAAGTGATACCGAATGTCTATGTGCTTAGTGCGGCTGTGTTCAATGGGATTATCCGCCATGCAGATTGCACTCACATTATCATATAGGAGAGGGACTTTGCTTAATTTGTAGCCATAGTCCCTAAGGGTTTGCCTCATCTAAAGTAATTGCGCATAACAATGACCTGTGGCAATGTACTCGGCTTCGACGGTGGAAAGAGCTATGGAGTTTTGTTTCTTTGAAGCCCACGACACCAGGAATCTTCCCAGAAACTAACAAGTCCCTGATGTGCTCTTTCTATCAATTTTACATCCGGCATAATTGGCATCGGAATACCCAATTAAAGCAAAGGTAGATTCCTTGGGGTACCAAATCCCAAACTTAGGAGTGTAAACTAAATACCTCATGATTCTTTTTATGGCCCTCAGTTGAATTTCCTTAGGATTTGCCTAGAACCTTGCACACATGCATATAGAAAACATAATATCCGGTCGAGATGCACATAAATAGAGTAAAGAACCTATCATCGACCGTTATACCTTTTGATCTATGGATTTACCTCCTGTTTCGAGGTCGAGATGCCCATTGGTTCCCATGGGTGTCTTGATGGGTTTTCCATTTTTCATTCCAAACTTCTTAAGTATGTCTTGAATGTACTTAGTTTGGCTGATGAAGGTGCCCTCTTGGAGTTGATTGATTTGGAATCCAAGGAAATACTTCAACTCTCCCATCATAGACATCTCGGATTTCTGTATCATGATCCTACTAAACTCTTCACAAGTTGACTTGTTAGTAGACCCAAATATAATATCAACAACATAAATTTGGCATATAAACAAGTCCTTTGCAGCAGTTTTAGTGAAGAGGGTTGGATCGACCTTTCCGACTTTGAAGCCATTAGTGATAAAGAAGTATCTTAGGCATTCATACCATGCTCTTGCGGCTTGCTTGAGCCCATAAAGCGCCTTTGAGAGCTTATACACATGGTTAGGGTACTCACTAAATTTCAAAGCCGGGAGGTTGCTCAACATAGACCTCTTCCTTGATAGGGCCATTGAGGAAGGCACTTTTCACGTCCATTTGATAGAGCTTAAAGCCATGGTAAGTAGCATAGGAAAGTAATATACAAATTGACTCAAGCCTAGCTACGGGCGCATAAGTTTCATCGAAATCCAAACCTTCGACTTGTGAATATCCCTTTGCCATAAGTCAGGCTTTGTTCCTTGTCACCACACCATGCTCATCTTGCTTGTTGCAGAATACCCACTTGGTACCTACAACATTTTGATTAGGATGTGGAACTAAATGCCATACCTCATTCCTTGTGAAGTTGTTGAGCTCCTCTTGCATAGCCACCACCCAATCCGGATCTCTTAATGCATCCTCTACCCTGTATGGCTCAATAGAGGACACAAAAGAGTAATGTTCACAGAAATGAGCAACTCGAGATCTAGGTTACCCCCTTATGAATGTCACCAAGAATGGAGTTGACGGGGTGATCTCTTTGAATTGCTTGGTGGACTCTTGGGTGTGGCAGTCTTTGATCCCTAATTTCTTGATCATCTTCCTTGTCTTGATCATCTTCATCTCCCCCTTGATCAATGTCCTCCTCTTGAGGTGGCTCATCATCTTGATCTTCATCCTCTTCTTCTTGAGTCTTGTCCTCACCTTGAGTTGGTGGAGATGCTTGCATGGAAGATGATGGTTGATCTTGTGCTTGAGTGGGCTCCTCGGATTCTTTTGGACATAGGTCACCAATGGACATGTTCCTTAGTGCGACGCACGGAGCCTCTTCATCATCTAATTTATCAAGGTCAACTTGCTCTACTTGAGAGCCATTAGTCTCATCAAACACAATGTCACAAGAAACTTCAACTAATCAAGTGGACTTGTTGAAGAGTCTATATGCCCTTGTGTTTGAGTCATAACCTAGTAAAAAGCCTTCTACTGCCTTAGAAGCAAATTTAGAACTTCAACCTCTTTTAATAAGAATAAAGCATTTGCTCCCAAAGACTCTAAAGTATGAAACGTTGGGCTTTTTACCAGTGAGGAGTTCATATGATGTCTTATTGAGGATTCAGTGAAGATATAACCGGTGGATGGTGTAGCAAGCGGTGTTAATCGCCTCCGCCCAAAACCGGTCTGGTGTCTTGTATTCATCAAGCATGGTTCTTGCCATGTCCAATAGAGTTCTATTCTTCGTCTCCACTACACCATTTTGTTGAGGTGTGTAGGGAGAAGAGAACTCATGCTTGATTCCCTCTTCCTCAAGAAAACCTCCAATTTGTAAATTCTTGAACTCCGTCCCATTGTCGCTTCTTATCTTTTTGATTCTCAATCCGAACTCATTTTGAGCCCATCTTAAGAATCTCTTTATGGTCTCTTGGTTTTGAGATTTTTCCTGCAAAAAGAATACCCAAGTGAAGAGAGAATAATCATCCACAATAACTAGACAGTACTTACTCCCACTGATGCTTATGTAAGCGATCGGGCCGAATAGATCCATGTGGAGTAGTTCGAGTGGCCTGTCAGTCGTCATTATGTTTTGTGTGGATGATGGACTCCAACCTGCTTTCCTGCTTGACATGCGCTACAAATCCTGTCTTTCTCAAAATGAACATTGGTTAGTCCTAAAATGTGTTATCCCTTAACAACTTTGTGAAGATTCTTCATCCCAACATGGGCAAGTCGACGATGATAGAGCCAGCCCATATTAGTCTTAGCAATTAAGCAAGTGTCTAGTTTAGCTTTGTTATCATTAAAATCAACTAAATACTAGTTACTGTGCGTGCCAGCGCACACATATAATCATTGTAATATTAATAGAAATAACATTATAGAAATACTCTTTTAAAAGGAAATTGGTTGAATAAAAATAGTTGATAAGCATGTGTTTTTTCTTTATTAATTACTTGGCAAATGTTGCCGATCAGCGGGAACAAAAAATGTATCTAAATTTAGGGTGTGGTAGCTAAGGATTGATCATGGATAGTTTACCAATATATGAGATATATACTGTTGGTACCCTAGATTAGGGGTATCCCTTGCTACGGTATGAAGATACGATGCCTGTGCGGCTACCCTTAGCCGCGCGGAGAACAACCCCAGGAGTATCTCGTGAGCGGTTGAGGTGGCGTTCTCGGAGACAATGCCATCGGGCCTAGAAGACACAGGACCCCTGTGCCCACAACCTAGACCCCCGAAGTAAAGCAGCCCGGAGCCGTTGGATAGGGTCCGGACCCCACCAAGTGAGCTCCGGACCACCCATAACAAGGTCCCGAGAGAGGAAGTACCGTGACCTAGGCATAGGTCCGGTATTGACGCGTGTCTAGGCTCTATCCGGAGCGCCTCCGCTCCCCACCCAGTCGAGGGTCTAATGCTGCCACATGGCTTATTGTTCGTGACGTAGGCCAGCGGGCGGAGCATGACGTAAGGGCTCTGGGTCGCGCGGCCTCCGCATTTATTGCGGAGAGGACACGCTGCGTGCCCACCCTTCTGATAGGTGATGTGCCCCCACAGCATTTATTGCGTCCTGTCCATTCCGCTGGCAGGCGGCGACAGGGCCACCCTGCAGACGGCGCACCTGTCCAGTCCGTTGCCGAAATAGTACGCCCATGCTGCGCGGTGCACTGTACTCATCCCTTATGCGAGAAGCTTCCCTTACGCGCCGAGACTATGCAGATCTCGGGTGTTAGGGCGCAAGAAGATTGCTCCAGCAGAAGATATTAGTAGCTACTTCCGCTATGTTCCTGGGCCCACATGTCGGGGCTCAG
The DNA here is from genome assembly GCA_029449295.1 of Zea luxurians. Classification (NCBI taxonomy): domain Eukaryota; kingdom Viridiplantae; phylum Streptophyta; class Magnoliopsida; order Poales; family Poaceae; genus Zea; species Zea luxurians. The sequence continues at coordinate 20,101 of JAOPSE010002051.1, read as the reverse complement.
TACTCTTGTACGTGTCCCCCTTTAGCTATAAAAGGGGAGGCATGCAACGTTACAACACAAGCTCAATCTTTAGGCTTAGACCCAAGTCATACAAGACAACTCAAGCTCTCAAGCAATACAACACACAGTGGAGTAGGGTATTACGCTCTGGCGGTCTGAACCACTCTAAACTCTTGCGTGTTCTTGTGTTCATTCCTTCATCTCACAACAAGCAAAATGCTTAGGCCCCTCCTCATCTTAGGACTTAGGGCGGGTGCACTCCGCCACCCGGCCGGAGAATTTCATCTCTGACATTTGGCGCGCCAGGTAGGGGCTAGGCTTTAGGTTTTTGCTTGTTTCCTCGCTCAGCATGATGGTGCAAATCATTGAGCACCGCACTGAGACTTTGGTGGATTTCGTGGTGGAGGAAGAAGCTGCTTCTTCCACACCACAGGTTCCCAACCGCCCTGTACTGGGCACTGCTGTTGTGCACGCCGCACGGCAGCATACAGCTGCACAGACATCTCGGACTCCGTCGAGGGCGACTCTGGGAGCATTGTCAGCAGCCAGGGATTTGCTGCGACACCCTCCAAGCTCCACAGCCTCACTAGGGGCCATGAAGCAATGGCGGGACGACATCGACTGACTGCTCGGCATGGCACATTCTACCTCGACCAGGTCGAGGCCACGGTCATCCTGGCGCCAACATGAGGCATTGGCGTCTGTGCGCTCACCCTTAGTGAGGGGCGCACAGACCAACGACCTTCGGGCAGAACTTGACCGCAGGCGTGCGGGAGAGGACGCCCGGGTCTCTTTGGAGAGGGCGCGCGAGCGTCGCCAAAACATCGAGGGCTGCAACCTCGATCAAGACTTCATTGCAGCAGCACCGCAGACACCAATGGGCACCCGGTCCCAAGTGTGTGTCCCCTTGGCCGCTGTGGGCTGCGCCGCCCTCGCGGATCATCTCCATGCAGCGTCGTGGCTGCCCAAGTTCCGGCCGCACCTGCGGGAAAAGTACGACGGAACGTCAAACCCGTCGGAGTTCCTGCAGGTGTACGTCACCGCTATCACGGCAGCAGGTGGAAACACCGTTGTGATGGCGACATATTTTCATGTCGCCTTGTTCGGACTGGCCCAGACTTGGCTCATGAACCTCGCCCCAGGGTCAATCTACTCCTGCGAAGAGCTCTGCGCGTGGTTCATTGCGAACTTCGCCAGTGCTTACCAGCAACACGGCGTGGAGGCCCACCTGCACGCAGTAAGGCAAGAGCCCGGAGAAACTTTCCGAACATTTATCTCCCGCTTCACCAAGGTGCGAGGTACTATACCTCGTATCTCCGATGCTTCTATCATCACGGCCTTCCGTCAGGGGGTACGTGATAAAAAGATGTTGGAGAAGTTGGCCATGCACGATGTGGAAACGGTCCCCACTCTCTTTGCTCTGGCCGACAAGTGCGCTAGGGCTGCTGAGGGCCGTGCATGGCACTCAGCGCCACAGATCGGGGCTGCCCAAGCGGGCGGCTCAGGTGCCATCGCTCAGACGACAAGAAAAAGAACCGCGGCAACGAGAAGCCGCACTCCGCCGCTCTGGTCATGGCAGCTGCGGCTGGGGGCCGGGGCGACCGCAACAAATGCCCACGGCCACTGAGGGGTAACGGTGGCACATGCCCCGTGCACCCCAACGGTCGCCACAGCGCCGTAGAATGCCATGAGATCATCGACCTCGTGAAACGTGTTAGTGGATGGTGCAAGCAGTCTTCCGGGGATGGCTCCTCACCTTGTCGCTGCCCGACAAGGAAAAGGCCGACGACGAAGAGGTGGCCGCGGCCAAACCGGACCTCGGGTATCAATCACCCAAGGGGGTCCTAAAGGATGTCTTCACTAGAGACTCCAATTTCGGTGAAGGCAACTAGACGGACCACCAGGGGGACCCGTGCTACCTGGCCTACGAGGCTAAAGCCTGCCTTCCCCCGAAAACCCTTCTTGACTCCCCACGGGTCCAACTTTTCGATGAGTTTGTGTATGGGTCACTACAACGCGAGGACATGGACTCAAGCGGCGGACTCAGGTGTCAAGTTGCAACCCGAAACGCACATCGTAACCAAGCGCCCAAGTACTATGGCCGACGGTTCGTGCATAGTAGGGAACCCAGGGTCGGGACCTAATCCTGCGGCAAAGTACTGAACCAAGAGTGGATCCGTAAGCTCTCCCCCAGCAGGGAGGAACCCCTCAAGGCGATGGAAATATGCCAACCCGAGGGATGCCAACTTTGCTATAGCCGAAGAAGTACCCCTTCCTATCCCAGTAAGTTCATAGAAGCAACTCTGAGGGGTTAGATTTTTCTCCTTTCATAATTAAATTTTGCATATGTGTACACCAGCCCGGTGAGGTCTGCCCACATAAACCCAGCCTGATGGTTTACACCCATGCATATCAAGTTATAAAGAGGAAATTCACCCCCTCGGACGCATTTTTATGACAACTTTATCTTCCGCTCCATGGATTTGGCCTACAGTCTTTAGATAATACCTTTTATCTAACCCACCCACACGGTTCCCCATCTGTCCTGACATGACGACATCCGAATTGAGCAGCCAGGCTTGCAGTTTAGGACCTCCTTTACGAAAGCAGGAAGGTCCAATAGCCTGGGGGCCGGTTCCAAAGAATGGGAGCTTGTTCCATGGAATGGTCCGGCGTAGTGTAGTCGCTTAGCCTGGTCCCGTACCGTAAGCCTGCACAGCCCACCATTTTGTGACGGGTACCTTAGTATATGGAACTATAGCTCTGTGGGTCCGATAACCTGGGGTCTGGCTCAGGAAAATGGGCACTTGTCTCCTGGGGTGGTCCGGAGCCGTGTAGCCGCTTAGCCTGGTCCCGTACCGTAAGCCTACACACTCCACCACCCTGCGATGGGAGTCCTAGTATCTAGAGCCGTGACCCAAGGGGGTCCGAACACGCAACTTGGCCACCCGGACTAAACCCTGCGAGTCCCGAGCATGTATCAAAGGATGGCTAATATCAGACAGGGGACCCTATGGGTGTACTACTAACGCTCCCTAGCTGAAGCTGTGTACAGATTCAGATCCCGGCGAGGCTGCCTCCCGAGAGTTGTTGACAACCCTTTCAGATACGCTGGTATCCAACCTCGACACATCAAGCCTGCATCCCAGGCGGGGGGCAGGTACCAGGGAGGAGTCAACAACATAACATCACACATAGCAGGAACAGGCGGTACACAGATAAGTGCTAACAATGCTTGATAAATAGTGCTCAAAAGTACCTTACAAAAAAGCAAAAGTATTACATCTGCCTTCAAGCAGAATCCTAGTTCCATCTCTACTCTGCAGGTATAAACTACCCGACGCCAGTAGAGTCGCGCTGGAAGTTCGCGGCCACTGTCCTTACGGAATCCTCCAGGACGGCGTAACAACAGTGATGGCCGCCTCAATACGAGCGCCATTGTGAAGAGGTCCTCGCCCCCGTCCTCATACGGGGGGCGGCAACGAGGCCATTAAAGCCAAAAAGTTGGAGGCTCGGTGGCAGGTGGCACTGGTGGTCTCGCCAGCGGAGGCAACCACCTCTGCAGCTCCTGGGGTGGCCTTGACGCGGATCCCTCCAGCGAACACCGGCGTGCCCCATCCAGAGGCACGGAAGGCGGAAGGGCGCGGTGAATGCAAGAAAAGCGAGGCATGGCTACTGCCCGAGGGATGAACTCCTTTTTTAAAGGCAGATTTCCCCGCTCATGCCCTGAAGCGTCACGGGCAAGGTCTCCCCTGACGTGCGCCAGGGTTCCCATTCTATGACATGGGGGCCAGGCCTCACATGTCGTACAAGCTGGCCCGAAGTGCGAAGAAGGCGAATCGTCGCACAGGGAGCTTGCAACCGCCCTGCGGTTACACGCCCTTCCACCTTCGCCGCAGCCAGCGGTCAAGAAGGCGAACCGCCGCATAAGGAGTGTGCAACCGTCCTGTGGTTATTCGCCCTTCCATCTTCACCACAACCAGCGGTCAAGGAGGCGAACCACCACACAAGGAGCATGCAACCGCCGCGCGGTTGTGCGCCCCCTCAGCTTCGCTGCAACCGGTGGTCCAACCTCTGGCATGGGGGCCCGGGCCCACATGTCATACATCCAGCGCGCCGGTTCCTGGGTGTAGGAAAGTCGCACCACCGCTCGCGCCAATACACCGCCTTCTTGAGGCCGTCGCAGAAGGCTAAGGAGATAAATTTTCAAAACCGATGCAGTGACTCGAGGCACCCCGCGCATGGCCCAACAAAGACATTAAGTACAGAGGTCACGGGCCAGTCAGCCACGGGGCAGGCGTGGCAGTCAGCGTGACCATAGGCGGGCCAGCAGTAACTGCATCAATGGGTGCGAAGGAGCAGCGAGCCAATCGCTAGTCAAACTCTAGCCCCACCTGCAGGCTCGCATCCTCCCCTGAGGCAAGCCCGGGGGCCACTGTCGGTACCCTAGATTAGGGGTACCCCTTGCTATGGTATGAAGACACGAAGCCTGTGCGGCTACCCTTAGCCGCACGGAGAACAGCCCCAGGAGTATCTCTTGAGCGGTTGAGGTGGCGTTCTCGGAGACAATGCCATCGGGCCCAGAAGACACAGGACCCCTGTGCGCACAACCCGGACCCCCGAAGTAAAGCAGCCTGGAGCCATTGGATAGGGTCCGGACCCCACCAAGTGAGCTCCAGACCACCCATAACAAGGTCCCGGGAGAGGAAGTACTGTGACCTAGGCATAGGTCCGGTATTGACGCGTGTCGAGGCTCTATCCGGAGCGCCTCCGCTCCCCACCCAGTCGAGGGTCTAATGCTGCCACATGGCTTATTGTCCGTGATGTAGGCTAGCGGGCGGAGCATGACATAAGGGCTCTAGGCCGCACGGCCTCCACATTTATTGCGGAGAGGACACGCCGCCTGCCCACCCTTCTGACAGGCGATGTGCCCCCACAACATTTATTGCGTCCTGTCCATTCCGCTAGCAGGCGGCGACAGGGCCACCCTGCAGACGGCGCACCTGTCCAGTCCGTTGCCGAAACGGTACGCCCGTGCTGCGCGGTGCACTGTACTCATCCCTTATGCGAGAAGCTTCCCCTACACGCCGAGACTATGCAGATCTCGGGTGTTAGGGCGCAAGAAGATTGCTCCAGCAGAAGATATTAGTAGCTACATCCGCTATGTTCCTGGGCCCACATATCGGGGCTCAGTACTCTTGTACGTGTCCCCCTTTAGCTATAAAAGGGGAGGCATGTAATGTTACAACACAAGCTCAATCTTTAGGCTTAGACCCAAGTCATACAAGACAACTCAAGCTCTCAAGCAATACAACATACAATGGAGTAGGGTATTACGCTCCGGCGGCCTGAACCACTCTAAACTCTTGCGTGTTCTTGTGTTCATTCCTTCATCTCACAACAAGAAAAACGCTTAGGCCCCTCATCATCTTAGGACTTAGGGCGGGTGCACTCCGCCACCCGGCCGGAGAATTTCCTCTCCAACATATACATAGATTATAAGTAGAAAAGATTGTCCGATGTAGCCATGATCTAAATGAACATATAAGTGTAGCATAATATTCATGAGACAAACACTGTGTTGTCACATTGTTACATCTAAGTAGGTTGCTTATCAAAGCATAATAACAAAAGGTGGTTGTCACATATTTACATCTAAGTTGGTCGCACATGACTGCATAGTAGCAAAAGGTTCATAGTTGATGGTATGTTATTTATTGAATGGAGCGACCATGGGTATTGGTAGCATCACAGTCATCCAAATTGCAGCTTGAACCAAGGTCCTTGCGTCTACAATAGAGAATTAGAGTTAAATATTGTAAGATTAAATGGTACAAAATAGGATATTACTTTACTGATATGTAAGGGAAAATGTGTCGGTACCTATTGGCAAATTGTAAGCATGATATGTGATTTGTATTTGAGCAGTTTTGTTGGTAGTAGTATGCATTAGAAAAAATTATAGTTGTTTAGTAAGGAGGGACAATAAGATATATAGTTATGTAATAAAAGGAAATCTGGTTTGCAAAAAACAATCAATAACTAGTGTATACCCGTTATGTGTTTCATACTGCTTTGGTAATGCATGTTGTCGTATTTCAATGGTGAGCACAGGCAGAAGCAAATTTGAAGTTCTAGGAAGTATATAATTAAAACTCCACTGCAACAAAAAATTAGGCGATAAATATTCTTCGTCTCAAAACGAAATCATATAACTGATTATTAAGAGCTAGGCGTTCTCTTTGCACATATTCACAACAAAACCGATGCTAAGATGTAACCCCGACCCATAATTAAGTAAGGAAGAAATATCGCAAGGTAATTATACTTGTGATTCATACCAACCATTAACATACAAAGTTTTACCATAATTTACTCGAGCTGCACTATCACAAATTTAGCTCCTATTTATTTAAGCCAACTATTAAGCAATCATATGTGATACATAAGACACATTTTAGCAAATAACCAGGAGGGTACTATTAGGAAAAATAGTAAAAATGGAGCACACTGTTATGAAAATGAATGTGTAATGAGTTGTACCTTGGTCAAGTAGGTTTTTCCCTGTGCAGATATGTAGAAGTTGACAAAGCTTGTGTTTCGAAACCAATTATTAGGATTTACTCTCAATTTGAAAATACCAAAACAGTAAGCAATCAATGCACGAATGTTTCTGTGCGAAACTGCTATGGTACTATAAATACTAAACGAATGTTGTGTTTAGAGGTAATGTAGCAAACCTGTGAAATGTTTTGAATAAATGTATCAAGTAATACATATAGATATTAAATGAACGTTGTGTTTAGAGGTAATGTACCAAACTTGTGAAATATTTTGAGTAAAAGTACTAAGCAATAGATAGTTATGCAAAGAAGAAGTATGTACAGAAATAGTATGCAAAGAATAAATACATAATAGTACCACCACTGAAGAGAAATTGTTAAATTGGAAGACAATGTTAGGGATAGGATTGCGTAATGAAATGTACCTTAATCAAGCAGCTTTTTTCCCCTTGAGTAAATATGTTGAAGTTGATGAAGCCTGTGTTTCCAAAACTAAGATTAGAATTTACTGGAAAATTAAAAAGAAGGAAACCATAAGAAGTGAATGCATGGATAATTCTATGATGAGATACTATGAACATCATGTATACAGAAAATGTAGCTACCACTTGTATTGTTTAGAGCAATTGTAGCAAGCATATGGTTTTTACGCAGCACGTCACAACAAAATTAGTATCACTACACACCAAAAGTATGTTTTCCGACAAAATGTAACTAAAGTTCAAGAGGTTGAGGATGGTATAGCAAACTTATTTGTGACTGACCACCATTAACAATGTGGAACCACAAAAACCTCGTACGCAAACTCAACGGATGACTGATACTTGCAGTGAGAAATTACCAATTGCGAGCAGGTGTATGGAGCTCTGATAAGGAAAAGACATCTGTACATGTCGACTCTAACAACGAGGACACTCGCATGTATGGAGCTCCGAGGGTGAGGATGGTATAGCTAACTTATTTTGACCAGACACCATTAACAATCTAGAAGCACAGGAAGGTCCTACGTGAAATGAATGGATGACTGATAGCTGCAATGAGAAATTATCAAGTGCAAGCAGGTGTGCGGAGTTCCAATTGAGAAAATGCATATGTATTTGCAAACCCTATCAGCAAGGACACTCGGATGTACCGAGCTCCGATGGGGAAAAGACATTTGTACCTGTGTCGAACGTGGAGGAAATGACGAAGTAGTCAGAGAAGTGGTGGAGATTTCAGTAGGCCTCAACCCGGATGGTCGCTGTCGGCGACGGCGCGGCGAGTATGCGGCAAAGCAGGGACGATGATGCGGCGGACGACACTGGTGTAGTGCCAAGGGTAGTGGACGACGGAGGAGGGGGACGTCGAGAGCGGCGACCGGTGTCAACTCAGTGGAGAAGATGACAACACGACGGAGATGAAGAAGCCCCTAACTTCTCCCATTCTCTCTGGTCGATTCGTCCCCTGACTTCTCTCATTCTCTTTGGCCGATTCATCCCCCGTCCAGAAGGCTCTGGTAGTGGCTGCAAAGAAAAGAGCACTCGGAGGGTAGAGTGAAGGAAATAGACTTGCTTTTGATGGTTGGATTTGCAATGTTGCAGACCATCGGATGACTGATTTTTTTTGGAAACATGGACACTTTCAATGAGCACGGAAGGGTCCTGCTTTAATATATAGTAATAGCTGACCATCTAACACTCCCTTAAATGATATTGAATCATCACTTCTTCTAAACACAATAACACCTACATCAGTGAATAGACAGTTGTAACCTATTTTGCATAATTGAGAAACATAAAGCAAATTGTAATCTAAATAATCTACGAGAAAAACATTAGAAATAGAATGGTCAGCGGATATAGTAATTTTACCCAAACCTTTGACCAAACCTTGATTTCCATCCCTGTGGGGGACAGATATCCCCCGAGTCCACTGGAAGGATAAAAGACCTCACGAAAGGCCCGAAGGCCCAATAATTCGCAAGGTCATCCCTTCGTGGGCCTGGGGAAGAATGACCAATGAGGCAGATCGACGCAAGGCCGGATTGGTGCGAGCCCGGACGGCCCAACAATGTCGAGCAAGCTAAGTGACCACAACAGAGACCCGACTTTCCGTGCTGGAGCCCCGTATAATGGAACCAAGCGAGGATGAGTCGGCAGAACTATAGGAAGATAGACTCAATCAGTTCACTATTTCTTAGGTGTGCGTTGTTATCATATCTGCATGTATTGCCTCACGGTCGAATATATAAGGCCTAGGGGGCACCCCTTCAGAACGATCGAACTCACTACTCAGCCATCCACCCCGGCTTTCTACATTCCAGCGTTAGAGAGCTCCCTTGTAATCCACCACGTAAAGCATTCTCGCCAGGACGTAGGGTGTTACGCATCTCAAAGCGGCCCGAACCTGTACACCATTGTCTACTGTTTCTCGTGCACCTTGCACGAACCATTGAGCTACAGTCGGTAACACCGTCCTGCTCCTACAAACACCTTGAGGGGCAACCCCGGGTGTGCGGTCGGACCCAAAACACCGACAGCTGGCGCGCTAGGTAGGGGGTGTGTCGCCGATCTAAGCTAGCTCAATGGCCGTCACCTTCCACCGCAAGATCATCCTCCGCCCCGGATCCGTGTTCTGCTTCGGAACTATCTCATTCATAGCAGATGAAGAAGGAACTCTACACTGCATCGCAGATCCGCCAAGAAAGAAGTCTCCTCCAAACTCCGAGAATATCGGAGTAAGGCAGGAAAAAGCACAACCGCCAGCGCTCCGAAAAAAGATCGCCTTCAGCAAGCCAGGGGCCGAGGGCCCGCTAACCCGGAGAACTCCACTGTCTACCTCTCCGACGAAAGAATGGACACAAATCGCAAGGAAGAAAGAAACAAATAAAACCAGGAGGAAGCAAGTTGTTCTTTCCGTTCCTCCGCCCTTAAAGGAGAATGGAAAGAAGGTCGCCACGACCGCCGCACCATTCTACCCCGACGTCCTCTTCATCGGGAGAGTGGAGTCGCCCCCCCGTCTCCAACGATGAGCCGACCGTGCCCGGAGAAGAACCTCCTCAGCGGGAATCCCGCCGACGAGGAACCGACGCTGAAATATCCGGCGACATCCTGAGGCCGGAGAGCAGAACCCGGAGCAGCCTGTCTCGCGAGACGAGGTCTCAGAAATAGGAGAAACTCCGGAGGAATGTGTCTTCAGAGAACAAAGGAACTCCCGACGGCGTGATCGTCGACGAGCTCAGGAACAAGCCGAGCAGGAGGCAAGGCAACGTCAGGAGAATCCACTCTTCGGGCGCAACCTGAACCCCGACTTCGCCCAAGCCATGAACATGCCGAGTGAAGTTGGCAGGGTACTAGCTCGGATAGCTGATGGACTCCCTCGGACTCCTGACGTCGAGGGCTATCGACGACTGTTCACCTAAGCAGCCAACCACCTTCTACCTCTTGCTCACCCGCCGAACGACCTACAACACACCATCAACAGCCGCCGGGACGCGCGAAGCTCCATCAACGCCTCGCGTGAACGACGACATGAGAACGAGATCCGCCGCCGGGAAGAATACGACAGGGACCACAGCATCCCAGCTCGGAGTCAGGCCGCCAGAACCGAGTCGGCAACGGCCTCGACTGGTGGAACCACCCGGGGACGGTCGAGGCACCATGACAACTACTCCCCTCCCCAAGACAGACATCATCCCCGACGATAAGAAGACACGTGTGGAGTGTCTGCTCTTACTCCACGCCTTAGGGCCATTCAATGGCCTCCTAACTTCAAGGTATCCAATGTCGACAAATATGAACCTAAGCAGGATCCAGGAGGCTGGCTGGCCGTCTACACCACCACTGCTCGAGCTGCCGGGGCATTCGAGGACGTGATGACCGCATACTTACCCATCGTCCTCGGGCAAGATGCGCTACAATGGCTGCGGCATCTACCCCGACACTGCATCGACGACTGGAGCGACTTCAGTCGACGCTTCACCGCCAACTTTCAGTCCCTCTCTGACAAACCCGCGCAACCATGGGACCTCAAATCCATCAAGCGCCGGGGGGACGAAACTCTTTGGTCGTACCTCAAAAGGTTCCAGACCATGAGAAATCGTATCCCTGAGGTCACGGAGGCAGCCGTGATCGAGGACTTCTACAGAGGATCCAACGACTCGGTTTTCGTCTGAGCCATATTACAGAAGGCACCGACTACCTCCGAGCAACTATTCCGGGAAGCCGACCTCTACATCACCACCAACGAGCGAGCTCAGGACCTCATCGGAGGAGCGAAGCCTACACCAGCAGCACCGCGACGCGATACAAACCAGCAGCCCGACAAACGCTGGGAGAAGAGGCCTCGCGAAGAAGTACACGCTGCTGGACCACCTGCCTCTCGCGCCCGGGGAGGACCTCGTGGAGGCGAACGCACGCTAGACGACATCCTCGACGCCCAGTGCCCGTACCACAAGGACATGCGCCACACCCTTCGGAATTGCAGAGACTTCAAGCACTCCGTCAGACACGGCCGGCCCTTCCAACCTCTACCTCCTCCTCCGCCACGTGGAGGACCAGGAGAACTGCGACAACCTCAACAACAGGAGGAGGGAGGAGGTGGAGCCTTCCCGCGCGTTGACAGAGAGGTCAATGTCATCTTCGGCGGACACGGATCGCAGAAGAACAGAAGGCAACAAAAGCTCAACGATCGCCAGATATTGGTGGCGACCACCGGTCCTCCCGCTCCGTACCAATGGTCGGAGCACCCGATCACCTTCACTCGGGCAGATCAGTGGCTCAACTTCGACCACCCAGGCAAATACCCGCTCCTCGTCGATCCGGTGATCCAAGAGAGCAGGGTGAAGAAGGTATCAGTGGACGGGGGGAGCAGCATCAACGTCACCTTCCCCCGGACACTCCGAGGCTTGGGAGTTCACCTCAAAGAGCTCCACGAGTCAGACACTCCTTTTTTCGTCATCGTGCTGACTGAAGGAGAATACCCGCTGGGCCACATCTACATGCCGGTCACCTTTGGAACTCCGAAGAACTACAGAACCGAATTCCTGAGGTTCGAGGTGGCGAACTTCGACTGCGGGTACAACGCCATCATCGGGATGCCGGGATTGGCAAAATTCATGGCCATTCCGCATTACACATACATGATATTGAAGATGCCAGGGCCGCAAGGAATCATAACTATGCGCGCTGACTTCTAAGGCGTCGCAGAATGTTTCCGAGTGGCCATTCAGGCGGCCCTCACCACCAAACCATCGGCGACTTCTTCTGCGCAGATGAACTGAAAGCCTGAGGAAGACCTCGCGATACCCGCGAATGAAGCTCAAGCCGCGACCTCTATGCGGCTGACTGAAGAAACCAAAAGGATCAACCTTGGGTTCGCTGATGAACGCAAGACCGCCATCATCAGCTCCAGCCTGGATGACAAATAGGAAGGCACGCTCGTCCAGTTTCTGCAAGACAACCGAGACATATTCGCATGGCAACCTGCGGATATGCCGGGAGTCCCGAGAGAACTGGCCGAGCACAAACTGAAGGTCTATCCCCAGGCGAGGCCGATTCGACAAAAACTACGTCGCTTCACGCCCGACAAGAGAGAGGCCATTCGCGCTGAGCTGGCCCGCTTGGTCGCGGCTGGGTTTATTAGAGAGGTGTTACATCCCAAGTGGTTAGCCAACCCTGTTCTTGTACTCAAAAAGAATAAGGTGGATTGGCGCATGTGCGTTGATTATACGGATCTCAACAAACAGTGTCCAAAGGATCCCTTCGGGCTTCCTAGGATAGATCAGGTGGTAGATTCCACCGCTGGATGTTCTATGCTGTCTTTCCTAGATTGTTACTCCGGATATCATCAGATTAGCTTGGCAAAGGAAGACAAGGAAAAAACAGCTCATCACTCCGTTCGGTGCTTTCTGCTATACCTCCATGCCGTTCGGCCTAAAAAACGCCGGAGCGACTTATCAGAGAGCCATTCAAACATGCTTAGCCGATCACTGGGGTAAGCGTGCGGAAGCCTATGTAGATGATGTAGTAATCAAAACTGAGAACTCGGAAAACTTCATTGAAGACTTACAGGTGGTTTTCAACAGTCTACGGCGATATCGATGGAAGCTTAATCCCGAAAAATGTGTCTTTGGGGTACCAGCAGGAAAGCTACTCGGATTTATTGTTAGCCACCGGGGAATTGAAGCTAATCTGGATAAGATCGAAGCTATCATGAAAATGGAGGCACCACGATCACAAAAGAAATTCAGAGACTTACCGAATGTATGGCAGCCCTGAGCAGATTCATATCCAGACTGGGAGAAAAAGGCTTACCATTTTATAAGCTACTCAAGAAGGTGGATAAGTTTTAGTGGACTTCAGAAGCACAGGAAGCCCTAGATGCATTGAAAAAATTCTTGACGACACCACCAGTGCTGAAGCCGCCACGGCGAGCCACGTCAACTCAACCAGCTGAAGATTTGCTGCTGTATATCTCTTGCACGACTCACGTGATAAGCACCGCGTTGGTAGTCGAGCAAGCAGAAAAAGGACATGCCTACCCAGTGCAACATCCTGTTTATTTCATCAGTGAAGTTCTAGGTCCCTCGAAGAAAAAGTATCCTCAAGTTCAGAAGCTATTATATGCAGTACTTCTAACTGCCCGCAAGCTACGTCACTACTTTGACGACCACAAAGTCATAGTAGTCACTGGTTTTCCGATAGGGGATATTCTTCACAACAAGGAAGCCATTGGCCGAATAGCCAAGTGGGCCTGTGAACTGGGATCTCATGACATCAAATTTCGACCTTGCACTGCCATTAAAACTCAAGCATTGGTTGACTTCGTATCCGAATGGACTGAACAACAAGTACCAGATAATCCAGAAACCGCAGAAGTATGGCGAATGTATTTTGATGGCTCGTTAAAACTGCAGGGAGCAGGCGCGGGATTCTCTTTACCGCACCTGGAGGCGAGCACCTCAAATATGCCCTCCAGTTGTTATTTCCAGCCTCCAACAACGCAGCCGAATATGAAGCTCTGATTCATGGACTGAACATTGCTATATCACTAGGCATCAAGAGACTGATGGTATATGGAGATTCTTTGGTAGTCATAAGCCAGATAAACAAAGAATGGGACTGTTCGAGCGACTCAATGGGAAAGTACTGCACCGCCGTCCGGAAACTAGAAGATAAATTCGAAGGTCTGGAATTTCACCATGTAGAAAGAGATCGAAACACGGCGGCTGATGTATTGTCCAAGCTAGGATCCAGTCGAACTCAGGTCCCATCTGGAGTCTTTGTACAAGAAATACCACATCCAAGCATCTCAATGGACCAGGCAGAAGAATGTAATATCGTGAACCAACCAGAGTCAAATTCTGATGACTGGAGAAGGCCGATCATCAGATATATAAAGAACGAAGAGGAACCAGATGACAAAAATGCAGCCGAGCGCATAGCTAGATGGTCGGCTCACTACACACTCATTGGGGAGACACTATACAGAAGGGGTGCATCGGGCGTCCTCATGAAATGCATTCTCTCATCTACTGGGAAGCAACTTCTAGATGAGGTCCATGCTGGGCAATGTGGAATACACGCAGCATCCAAGACACTAGTCGGGAAGGTCTTCAGGTCAGGATTCTATTGGCCAACAGCGAAAAGTGATGCAGCCGAGTTAGTTCAGAGGTGCGAAGCTTGCCAGTACTTATCAAAGCAACAACATCTACCAGCACAGCAACTGCAGACCATACCAGTAACTTGGCCGTTCGCATGCTGGGGACTAGATATGATTGGACCTTTCAAGAAAGCTCAAGGAGGATACACTCATGTACTGGTAGCAATCGACAAATTCACTAAATGGATAGAGTTCAAACCCATTGCTTCTTTAACCTCAGCTAAGGCCGTGGAATTCATACAAGACATAATATTCAGATTCAGAATATCGAACAATATCATAACTGACCTAGGATCCAACTTCACAAGTTCAGAGTTCTTCGATTTCTGCGAGCAAAAGAGCATTCAGATCAAGTATGCTTCGGTGGCACACCCAAGAGCCAACGGGCAGGTTGAACGAGCTAATGGGATGATATTAGAGGCACTCAGGAAGAAAGTCTTCGATAAAAACGAAAAGTTTGCAGGAAAGTGGATAAGGGAGTTGCCCTACGTCGTTTGGAGCCTAAGAACTCAACCTAGTCGAGCTTTGCTTGGAAATACTCCTTTTCTTCATGGTCTACGGGTCAGAGGCAGTACTACCTGCTGATCTCAAGTTTGGGGCGCCGAGGTTGATCTTTGAAAGCATAGCAGAAGCCGAGGCTACCAGGCTAGAAGATGTTGATGTACTCGAAGAAGAACGGCTGAACACGGTAATTCAATCAGCACGGTACCAGCAAACTCTGAGGCGTTACCACGATAAGGCCATGCGATGCCGATCCTTTGCAGTGGGAGATCTCGTCCTCCGCCGAATTCTAACGGGGGAGGGACGGCACAAGTTGTCACCCCTATGGGAAGGACCATTCATAGTAGCAGAAGTCACTCGGCCGGGATCATATCGTCTCACTCAGATGGACGGCACGGAAATTGGGAACTCATGGAATATAGAACACCTCAGGAAGTTTTATCCCTAGCTGTATTTCAAAAGTATTGGGACGACAATGTACTCTATAAAATGGGAGATATGTCATCAATAAAAAAGGCTTCAAGAATACTTAGTTTGTTCATGATCGACCTACATTCTTACTTAACTTGGGGTGACCACTATGCCCTGTTAATGGAGCAATCGGCTTAAGTCGGCAACGACTTAAGACGGTGCAACATGCTCGTGCTTACTTAACTCAGGGTGACCACTATGCCCTGCTAACGGAGCAATCGGCTTAAGTCGGCAATGACTTAAGACGGTGCAACATGCTCACGCTTACTTAACTCAGGGTGACCACTATGCCCTGCTAACGGAGCAATCGGCTTAAGTCGGCAATGACTTAAGACGGTGCAACATGCTCACGCTTACTTAACTCAGGGTGACCACTATGCCCTGCTAACGGAGCAATCGGCTTAAGTCGGCAATGACTTAAGACGGTGCAACATGCTCACGCTTACTTAACTCAGGGTGACCACTATGCCCCACTAACAGAGCAATCGACTTAAGTCGGCAACGACTTAAGACGGTTCCACATGCTTACGATTACTCATATAGGGGCGACCTCTATGTCCCATGAAGAAGTCTCGAAACCATTACGCTACATTTTACCTCTACAAATGTAGATACTGTTGAATTCTAAAACAATATGAGAACAATAGTAGCATTCAGCACTAAAAGGTGTCCTCTAACAAAACATCCGAGCACATTAACCATGCGCTCGAAGCATGCAATGTTTTTCTATTTTGAGACATTCTTCTCAGGAGCAACCGACGAAGAAGGGTGACTCGAGGAATTGGGAGCAGCGTTCACATCTGCCACTATGTCGTCAGGGACAACCACACCAGGTCTCCTCATCATAATCCGCCCCGCGCGAATAGCTTTATCCATAGCTTTATCGCGCTAGGCCCTCAGAGTAGCGGAAGTCTCTTCAGCAACCTTGACAGCCGGCTGAGCGGTCTCTAGCTCCTGGCGACAGATTTCTTGGAAGCACGCAGATTCTTGATGACAACATCTTTGGCCGATATCAACTCCCTGAGGCGAATCACATCATCCAAGGATTCCTGCAGCTTATAACGAAGATTGTCTAACTCCTCCATGGTGAAGCGATGACTTCTCTCTAGGATGGTCAGTGAGTTGCTAGAGTCACGATATAGCCTATCAAGATTATCATGAGAAGTAACAAGGGCACGTTTTTCTTCCTGCAAGCAAGAATCAGCTTTTTCAAACGTCAAGCAAGCAATAAAAGCACAACAAAACAAAACCCGAATTCACAGGTCACCTTCTCAGAATCAAGCTGAGCACAGAGAGTAGAGTTCAGCGTGTTGGCGTCATTCAGAGAAGCAGAGACCTGGGCCAGCTCTGTCTGACTTTGGGAATACTTCTCCTCAAGATCAGAACACCGCTGGACCAGTTCAGCTTGGTCTTGAGAGCGTTTTTCCTCAAGAGCAGAATACTGCCGAGTCATATCTGGCAAGAAGCAGTCAAGCAAAGGGGTTAAAATAAGAAGCAACTTGATAAGGTAGCCAGAAGGAAGCAAAAGAGCACTGACCAGCATTCGCCGCCTCTAAGTCAGAAACATGCCGCTGAAGCAGCACCGGATTCCAACGCGCCAGAGACAAAGCTCCTTCCGGGATGGAAACACCCTGCAACCTCAGCCGACTAGACATCTCATCGACCAACGCCTGGCATTAAAAAGCAGACGAGCATGAGAATAACTACCCGCTTGGGTAAAAGTCAGACCAGAAGAAACCAAAATACCTGGAAGTTGGAAAAGAAGGAAGTGACTCCCAAATCATGAGAGATCAACTGATGGCTCGGTAAAGGATCACCACTCGGAGCAACTCGCAACGATTCAGCAGGGACCAATTCAGCGACATCAGCAGAACCCAAAACCTTGTCATCAGGTACGCTGGCCTCTAAAGCAACTCCCTGACCAAAGGCTCAGGCTGTTACCATGCAACCAGAGTGTGGAGGAGAGGACCCTATGTGAACATCCATGGAAGTGCAAGAGGGAGAACCCGCTCGGACACCCTCGGGGGCTGGATCATAGCTTGCACTACCCATCCGAGCCGGATCATCTCCGGCAGCACCCTCGAGGGCTGGGTAGTAGCTGGCACTATCCATCTGAGCTGGATCATCTCCAGCAGCACCCTCAGGGGCTGGGTAAAGGCCAGCATAGTCATTGAGGGCCGAGTTCTCTATAGCAGCCGTCTCTAAGGCTGAAGGTCCCTCGGCCATTTCCATGGGAGCAGGGAAATCCAAACCAGCCTCCTGACCCTCAAGACCGCGCTCCAAGGTCGATGAGGCGTGGGACGCTGCCTGGGAGGACTCCAACCCGGCGTCAAGCACATCAACACAAACATCCATGGCGCCACCATCTGCCGGTTCTGATAGCAGATCTTCTAGAACCATATCTTCAAGAGTCTGATCAAAGTTCGCCATAGATAATTCTTGTAGACCAATGAGGGCAGACAGAGTAGGAGAAGGAACTCCACTACTTTCCTCACTGGCTATATATCGCCGACTGCTCTTCCGAATCAGAGGGACTTCGTTTTCTTCTTCACCATCATCATCAACAAGATGGACAGCACACCCATTGGGTTCAGCGTCAGACGGGTCACACACATTGGGGTCAGCTTCAGTGAATTCAGGCACTAGCACTTCCTCAGCAACAGGAGCAGAAGGACCGGCACCCTGATCCGCAGATACCCGACGAAGACGTTTTTTCTTCTTTTTCTCCCCCTCAGCAGGAAAAGAGGCTTGATCAACTCGGTGTGAATGTTTTGGACGAGCATTGACAGACTTCTGAGCGTCCAAAGCTTTGTCAGCTTCAGGGATAGGCACCACCACCAATGTCCCAGCAGGAGCAACATCAGAAGAGTCCTCGGCCAGCATATCAAGCATAGCACTTATCTCCACATCACTAGGATCCAAAGGCACCTCAAAGTGGACCTGCCATTCATCATCAGGAATTTCTCCAAGCGAAGCAACCAAAGCACTAACTTCTTCGGCAGAGGGTCACACTCTAAGGCCCAAACCGCCATCAGCAGCAGGAGGATTCGACACAAAATGAGTGAAGGCCTTAGAAGGAGGCAGGTTCCAGGCCAAATATGCAACAGGGGCGCCAACATTTGATACTTTGCCTCTAAGTATCATTTCAAGCCGGTTCACCAAGTCTACAGTAGGAATTCTTCTGTTGGTGACCTGGGTTGAGTCAGCTATACCTCGGTACAGATAGACCGGGTATGCCCTGTCCTTCAAAGGCTGAATGTTCTTGAAGACAAAATCAGCAACCACAGCCTCTGTAGTCAGACCCCTCTCCTTCAGCAGTCCAACTTCAGCCAGTAAAGCCCCTGCCTCAGCCACCTCCTGGTCCGTGGGGGACTCGGTCCAACTCGGAGTACGAACATACAACTGTCTCCCTGACCGTGGAGGGAGAGAATTTCCGTGGTTCTCAACAATAAACCACTCCAAGCGCCATCCTTTAATATTGTCCTTGAGTGGGATGTCAAGGTAATCAGTCTTCCTCCCACGACGCATCTCCATGCTCGCGCCCCCTACCAGTTGATGCTTCCCTCCGGCCATCCCAGGGCGACAGTGATACAAATATTTCCACATCCCAAAATGTGGCAGGATGCCAAGAAAAGCCTCACATAAATGAACAAAGATGGAGATTTGCAGAATGGAATTAGGATTCAAATGGGTCAGATTCAAGTGATAGAAATCAAGTAGACCACGGAAAAAGGGGGAAATAGGAAGAGCGAGACCGCGGAGAAGAAAGGAACATAAACAACGGATTCGTGGGTATCCTCTGTTGGAACAGTGACCCCGTGGCAAATCCGCCAAGAACAGAGCTCCTTCGAAGGAAGGACTCCAATGGACACGAGATGGAGAAGGTCAGGCTCAGAAACAACAGACATATGGTTACCTACGAAAGGCAACTGGCTGTTGGGATCGATGGGGGAATGACAGCAACGGATGAACTCGACGCTTTCCGCTTGGGCGCCATCTCAATCTCGCTGGTGGGCGGAGCGGAGGCAGTATCGAGCAAACGCAAAGAGAGCCTAGATGCGGAAAAGCAAGAACTAGGTCACGGAAAGCAAGTGCGATGGTGCAGTGAATAAGGGTTTTTTCCGGGCCGAACGCTGTCTCCAAAAATTGCCCAGTCATCACCCGGCTGCTGTTTCTAAAAAAGCTGGCGTTCCATGTCATCACTCGGCCGGCATTTCCAAAACAGTTGACGTGGCTCATTCTAACTCGGCTGTTACCTCTATAACGCCGACGTCACCCTCAATCGCTCGGCCGTTGCCTCTAAAACGCCAATGCTACCGTCAGTCGCTCGGCCGTTACCTCTATAACACTAACGTCACCATCAACCGCTCGGCCGTTGCCTCTAAAACACCGATGCTGCCGTCAGTCGCTCGGCTATTACCTCTATAACGCCGAAGTCACCATCAGCCACTCGGCCATTGCCTCTAAAACGCCGACGCTGCCGTCAGTCACTCGGCTGTTACCTCTATAACGACACCATTGTCACAGAAGCAAAGAAATTAACACAGGAAGAGACTATATCATTCTTCATAAAAGGGAAGTTACAGAACTTACAAATCAACTCGTTATGAGTTGATACTTCCCTACTGCTACTACTACATTGCATTACACTACTCTATACTACTACTACTACTACTACTTTATTTCACTAATACTTTTTCTACTACTAATCTATACTAATATCTAAAAACCAGTGGCATCTAGCCACTGGCCTGGTTGCTGCCCCCTGCTGCTGCCCTTACCGCTGCCATTGCCGCCCTTGCCGCTGTCGTTGCCGCCCTCGCCGCTACCATCGCCACCCTTGCCGCCGTCGCCGTCACCTCCGTCGTCGTCGCCGTCTCCGCCATCGCCACCATTGCCCTCCTCGGACGAGTCCGAGGAGTCCT